>VWZI01022243.1:61824-94192 GCA_013396835.1 Psilopogon haemacephalus | reverse complement strand
CTTTGTCTGGGAAGGAGTTTGGATTTCTGCATTATTTCTAATTTGTATGTAATTGTGAATACTTGCAAATACTTGCAAATATTGTGTATATATACTTGTAAATTTTGCCATGCTGTGAATATAGCTTCATCTTACTTCCAAGCCATATGAGTTATTCTCATAATTACAATTGTGTGTGGGGTAAGTTTCTAACTCACATCAAGTGGGAACTGAAATGTTGCCAAACTTCTTTTTTAGGTACCATGAAAAAATGGATGAGTTTTCTTCACTGATGTGAAGGTAAGCACAAATTGAGCCCCAAAAGTTTCCTGATACTAAGAATTAAATCTAAAATTAAGAAGCTGGACTTCAGATTTTAAGGACTATCTCCCTTGACTTGTCCTTGCACATTTCATAAAACAAAAAGAGCCTCAAGTGTTAGGCAAGAGCCTTGTTGCCAAGATCTATGGTAAATACATATATTTATCAGGGATATATATCACAAAGTACTCAAGTCTGAAATGTCCAAAAGTCTGAAGAACAATCCAAAATCCATTATATTTTCCCAGCTGAAACACAGAAGCCAAAGGCAAACTGAAGCAGAATGAATTTCCATTGAAGCTCACCTAGGGCTGGTGGTCTTGCATGACAGATCTGCTGTATTTCTGCTCTTTTCAATTCACAATGCCTCCCTTCAACAAGTCTTCATTCCCAAGAGCAGGAGCTATAATATTTATAACAACTATTGGTTTCAGAATTACACTACTGTCCAGAGGCACCAGAGTAGGAGAAAGCAAGATTAAAAAAAAAAGGCATTTGATAAAAAGAATTAGAGTTGAATCTTGAGCCATATCAAAAGTCTGAATGGAAAGCAAACATAGCTTGCAGGACCTGAACCTGGAACTTCTGCGGTATCAAATTACTCCAAATACCACTAAAATCACTTAAACAGAAACTGACCTCCACCAAAAACTGAATATAAAAAAATGCAAACTCAGACCTTCTTGATGCATCACTGATCTAAACTACATGGGGCAAAAACTTCTTGTAAGGATGACTGTAATGAGTTTCACTCTCGAGCAAGATATATCTGCCATTTCAGCATGTCAGAGCAAGCTGTAGCAGGGCCAGGTTCTGTTTTTTTCTCTGTATTTAGCATGTAGGGAAAGTTGGACACCATTGTTTTAATTTACTCTTTGACAGCTCTGAGTCATCAGAAAAATTGCAGAGTTACTGAATGGCTATTGCTGACATCAGCACAACAAGGTGTGTTTGGCTGTTCTTACCTTCAAGGGCCCTGCAGAATCTGAACCTGCATGAATATGTATGTGGTAGTTCCTGTTCCTCCTTATGCATCATGAAAAGAAGCCCTACTGGACCCCATAAGTAGAAGGCAATGAATCTGTCACTCATACCTTAAGACCTGCTGACAGCAGTGTGCGTTACATAAAGCACTCCCTGAGCTGCTGAATTTCAGTCCCAGTGCCTAGCTCAGCTCTGTGTGTGGTTTACAGCCAGAAAGAACACTTATTTCCCTTAACTAAAGTACAGTTGATGTAAAACTGAGGCATGACAATATCGAGACTCAAAGGCAAAATGCAGACAAGAGGATTAGTTGTCTGTATGTGATGTTTGCCCAAAAGAGCCACACACTCTGGAAAAAAAAAAAAAAATTAAAGAAACCCAACAACAATAAAACCAGAGATGCAATCTGCACAGCCAAGGGGAGCTATAAGCACTTCAGCACATAATTTCCAAATTTCTTTTGAGAAAAGTATCAAGTGTAAGGAATCACATCATGTTCATTGGAGCTTTACTAGTGCAATCTGGTGATAACCTGAGCTGTTTTCATGCAGTATAAACAGAGAGCCCCTACACAGACAAATTAAGGCATCAGTTGGAGAGTCTAATGGAGAAGATTTGATGAAACAGGATGGCTGCAAAGAGGACAGATAATCTGTTTGCCAGAGAGGCAGTGAACTCAAAACTCTACTCAAACCAGCAGGTATACAATTCAGAACCATTCTCACCCTTACCACCACCAAGGCAGTCATGCCCACACTAACAAATCCCCTCGTTTGCACAGACACTAGTCAATTTGTTACCCTGAAATTAATGTAAACTCCAGTGACCTTTATAAACTATTTATTTCTGTTCACTTTGCATTTCTAAAGGTATCAATTAAAAAAGACCACAAGGCATTAAAAAGATGTTGGTTTAGGCTGGTTGCAGTGAGAATTTGCTATTTGTTACTGAAGATTTCCAAATGGTTGTTGGAAATAATTCCCTAGCAAAATGCCAGCAGCTTCTTGAAATTATCATGTAAGTCACAGATGACTTTAGCATTACATACAAATACATTTTGCACCTAGGGTTTTTTTGGGGTTCCCTTTGCATATAAATTTAGATTTCATTATACTTTTGTATACATTTTAATGGCTATATAGATTTTCTAACATCTTTCTCAGACTCATGGGCCAGAGGTTAAATACACAAATTTGCTCCCAACAACCATGCTGTAATAGAACATGGGGATGAAAAAGGCCTATTAATTCACCTACTCCATTTTCCTGGCCACTCCAAAATTGTTCCCTACAGTGTATTTGGCAATACTTTGTTCAGACTACTTTTATTTGACCAAAGCTGAGCAGCTGACCACTGATACTTTTGAGACATTTTACCACAGCTTAATGAACTTCACATTTAGGAAATATTTTTTGCAGACATTCAGTCTTGTAGAATTCCTTTCCTTTTTTTTATAATGTCTGTTTATAACATACCTCACATAACTAATTGAAGCATTTGCCTAAATGATACTCTTACTGAATGTGAAAAGCATTCCCAACTGCATACACAACATGTTTCCTCCTGCCACAAACTTGCCAAAAAATACATTTTCCTTTTCAATAACTGGCTTGCATATAAGATAACAATCTACTGTTACCAGCAATTTTTAAAGCAATTTTTTTAATTGAAAAGGGTGGGCATACATTTTTCAGATACATCTGATACCCAGAAACTAAAAAAAAAAAAAAAAAACCCAAATGAAAGAAACAAAAAATCAACCACAAAAACCAAGCCTCACACACATAAAGGAGCGCTTACAAAGAATGCACTCAGGAAAGTCCTAAATGAAAATCCTGAAAGGTTCTGGCTCAGCTGATGTGCCAATCTGAAGCCACAGTCTTTGCAGCAATATCTTTTCCAACCTAAAATGTCTCTTCTGTAGTGTGTTTGCAGTTACCTGCCCCCCCCACCTTTATAAAACCCTGGCTAAAACTCAGAAAACACTGGATATTAATAAATGAAGCTTTATATTTACAGCAATGCAAATATACAAGCAAATATTTACAAAACATAACAAATATTTACAGAAATATACAGTGAAAAAGGTAATACACACACCACACCCCTCCCAGAGACCAAAATCCCCAAGAGAGGGCAATCAAACTCCCTCCTATCCACCTTTCCCCCCTTCCCCAGCCTTATCTCACCACCTCTTGATGCTTCAGATAAGCTGAAGATGGGTCAGAAATATTAGTGGCAGGAAGGAATTAATGGTTTTAGTGATTTTACTCTGAATTAGTTCAAAGTCAGAGAGACAAAGGACAAAGCGGCCAGAGCCAGCACAGACCCAGGCAGACTGGCTATCTGGATGTTTTGAGAACATTTCTTAAAGCAATCTTTTTTCTCTGTCTCAGTAAAACTTGGTGAAGTGACACAATGTGTTTAACTCTCTCTCAGCCAATAGTCTAATTTCTCACTCAAATTCTCCAATTAGCTCAAACCAACACATCTTCCAATCTAAAATGTCTCTTAAAATAGACCAGTCAATTTAATTTGAGGCCTGAATTTTCTCAACATTGAAGGGTGTTTGGATCTATGATTTGAGTTCTTATTTATGTGTGAAGCTAGAAAAAAGTTTGTACTTCACCTATATTTTCAGTAAGGAAGTCTCTGCATTTCCTAAACTCCTGCTTACAGTTGCTTTGTCACTTCAGACATCGCACACTAAAAATGGTCGGTAAGGGCAAGTGCCAGTGGGGACCATGACTTAACTTTTGGTACAATTCAATGTGTGCTATTTTCCAGCAGAGTACATTTTTAAACAAATAGTGCAGTAAAAAAAAAATACAAAAATACAAAAATACAAATTCATATATATATATATATATATGTGTGTGTGTGTGTATGTATTGTTTTTTAAAAAAAATAAAAGTGAAATTCCAAACCAAACAAAAAAAACAGTGGTGCACAGGAAAGTGAAATATGGAAAGAAAAAAAAAAAAAAAGAATAAACAGATGCCTGCCTATTGTGTTACCCTAGACTAGCAGAATCACAGAATGTTAAGTGTTGGAAGGGACCTCCAAACATCATTAAGTCCAAACTCTTGGCATCTGTTGGAAAAGTAGCATGGCTAGCTGTAGGCAATCCAGGAGGCTCCTGGAGTGCCTAACTCACAACTTGTTAAGGCAAGAAATTAACAGTCCTACATGAGGGAGTGCATTATTGGACCTGTTGATCACAAATACAAGTCATCAAGGATGACAAAGCTGAAGGCAGACTGAGCTGCAGCAATTGTGTGTTAGTGGAGTTCACTACCCAAAGGGGCATGAAGCCAACAAGAAGCATAGCTAAGACAAAAGTTTAGGAAAGCAAACTCCAGCTCTTTAAGGAGTTAGTAAATAGGACCCTGTGGGAAACTGCCCTCAGGGACAAAGGAGTAGAACAGAGCTGGCAGATCTTGAAGGATGCTTTCTATAGAGCACAAGAGATTTCAACTCCCAAATGTAAGAAATCAGACAAGGAACACATAAGACTACCATGGCTGGGTCAAGACCTACTGGTCAAACTAAAGGGCAAGTTGGCACTACACAGGAAATGGGAGAAGGGACAGGCACTCTGGGAACAGTATAGGGATGTTGCTCAGCTGTGGAGGTTCAAGGTCAGGAAGGCCAAGACACAACTGGAACTGTATTTATAAAGAGATGTAAAGAAAAGCAAGAAAGGCTTCTACAGGTATGTAAACCAGAAAAGGAAGGTTAGACAAAGTGAAGCCCCACTGAAGAGCAAGTGTGGGGAACTAGAATGAATGGATGAGAAGGCTGAGATTCTCAACAACTTTTTTGCCTCAGTCTTCACTGACAACCTCTCTCCTCATGGCCCTCATATTTATGGCCCACAAGACAGAGACTGGAGAGAAAAAGTCTCGCCTACTGTAAGTGAAGACAAGGTGTGTGAGCATCTGAGAAACATGAAGATATACAAGTCCATGGGACCTGATGAAATGCATCATAGAGTCCTGACAGAATCAACTGATGTAGTTGCCAAGCCACTCTCCATGATATCTGAAAAGTCCTGGCAGTCAGGTTAAGTCCCTGGGGACTGGAAGAAAGGAAATATTACACCCATTTTAAAAAGGGTAGAAAGAAGGACCCTAGGAACCACTGACCTGTCAGCCTCACCTCTGTGCCTGGGGAGATCATGGAAGAGATCCTCCTAGATGCCATGCTAAGGATCATGGAGGACAGGGAGAGGATTCAAAAAAAGCCTGCATGGCTTTACTAGGTGCCAATTCTGCCTGACCATCCTAGTGGCTTTCTATGATAAAATGACTATGGACGATGTTAGTGGATAAAGGATGACCTATAGATGTGATCTACCTGGACTTCTGCAAGGCCTTCAACACAGCCTCCCACAATTGCTTTGTTACTTTTACTTTATTTCACTTTTCTACCTGTGACACGGTAATATTACTCCCATGGTATTTTTTTCATCCTTTTTTCCCAAATTTGGGTCTTATTTTCCCTTCCATCCGTATGGACTTTTCTGAAAGTAACAATTCTGTAGCACCATGTACAAAGTGACTCTTTAGATGTGATTAATCATTGCAGAAATGTATCTTGAGTAGAGAAAGTAAAGTGAATTTAACTCATTTGTGCTTTTAGGAACAAATATACAATCCTTCCAAGAGGTGCTTTTCTACAACAGCATCATTTGTACATTAATTCTTTACAAACATACCCAACAAAATCATATTTCTTTGGTGCACCAAATATCCACAAAACTTTACATCCATGCTGGTGTTCAGGTTGCTTCGATTTCCTTTTATGTTTTCCCCTTTCTTTCATTAGAAATAGGGTTTAAGCATGGAATTTCTGCACCTGAGTGCTGTGGAAGAGCCACAGAAGAAATGATGGCAACTGAATTAAAATAAATACATGCTGCAGAAATTGCAGCTGTGAAAATATCCTGAAACTGAAGTCTGTTGGGCTGCACAATACAGAACTGTGTGCGGGGCTGTGTCCACACTGCAGCCTCAGGTAGGCAGGGAGAGAACCAAAGCCAAGGATTTGTACACTAACACCTCCTGAAGCTGAACCCAAAGCATTGAAGGCAGTACCACTGTTTTCAGCCTGCATTAGCAGATACAGCTTTTCACCTAAGCTGTGCTGGAGGGAAGCTCAGCATTCCCTACACAGATGATTTCTGTGCTGAGAGGGAGCACCTGTCACCAAGGTTTTGCCCTGCAGCATATGGTGGAAAGAACATTAATCCTCAAGATTTTTTTTTTTCCTAGCTTGCTTTCTGTCTGAGCCAAACTGCAGTATCCTTAAGAACTGTTAATCTCTGACAGTAAGGAGGAAGGTTGCACAGGGAGCCTTCCTTTTTATTTTTATTAAACTTGTAGATGAAGAAAACAGATGTCTGTATGTGGTATCAAGTCTTGCACGCCTGGAAGATTAACTGTATTCTTAGTGGCATATTGTAGGTCTTATAAAATCTATAACCACTGTCTCTAGTCCTTGCATTGTTTATATCCTTAGACCTTCACAGCTACAGAAGGATGATGCTATGTCAATACAGTTATTATTGTCATTGCCAGGTGACACTTGAAATAGCTGGAAAATAACTTCCACATGGATGTCACAGACACCACAAAGACTATCACTGCTCCTAATCATGTTATATGTGAAACAACTGGAAAGGGAAAGAAATTATAGTAATCTCATGGCTTGTGTGTCACCTTCAATTACTGAAGGTGTCATTAAAAGCAGTTCAGCTGTGTAGGTAGATGAACAAAGAATTCACAGTGCTAAGTAGGTTGGCTCTTTCTGCCTCTCCTGACAGAGATGTCAAAAATGTCTACATCACTCAGTGGCCCGAATGAAAGGTTTCTGAGTACTGGGGGAACAGGAATAGTGGCATGGGGAGCTGGCAGTTGTTGTGCTCAGATCTACTCCCCCTAGTACTTCCTTCCCCGCTCTTACCTGGCAAACGGCACTGCAGGGTTTCCTATGGGCTTGCTTGGTGCAGTGTTCCACTAGTGGGTGTTAAATGTTGGGTGGAGAGGTTGAGACATGAGTAGTAGCCCCCTTTAATACTATGCACACCTCTTTCTGTGGGTCACACTGTGATGTGAGTGCTGAAAGACTTTGTCAACAAATGCTTGTTTTGAATATGTTCCTGTCACTGAAAAGCATTGCTTAATTCATCCTCTAAAACAGGAAAGGTATTTAGAGCAAAGTTGAAGTGCAATAAAAAGCCTGTGCAGATGGAAACTGCTTCTTTTTTCAGCTATTCTGCTTTTACTTTTTTTTCTTTTTTTCTTTTTTTCTTTTTCCCCCAGCTGTCCTCAGCTCAGCTTAACTTTGCCTCCAGGGCTGTCAGCATCTCTCAGAACTGTAATGCTGTAACTCAGGGGAAGTCCAAGGGAAGCTGACTTACACAGGAGAAAATGTAGGGGATTTTCATGGTAAAGAAAACATGTCTTATTTAATAGCACTCACAACCGCAGGGTGAGGAGACAGATGAAGAACCACCTTGCAGCTTGGGATGCAAGTTCAGGGAGAGGGTGAGATCTGCAGTATGGGCTGCCTTTCTCAGCTCAGGAAATGCCTGGCCCTTAAAATGATGCATTTAATGTGAAGGGTTTTGCAGTTCTTGTGTATCTGTATATCCCACTGCCTTTTGAACACACAAGGGATGTTGCCTCTTTGAGTTGCTTTCCAGGTATTCTGCAGAGGAAACAGAAATCCCAGTTGTAAGACAGCAGTTCAGCAACAAGCACAGGGAATGTTATTCATGCTTGATTTTTTCCCCTGAAATACTCTCCAATAGCAAATATTTTTATAGGTTAATTGCTTCCACCATTTCCTAGTATATACAAACTGAATTGCTTAGAGGCATGTGCAGGCACATGCTCTCACACCTAGTCCATTTTCCTTAAGAATGACTAGAATTTTGGGGCGATGTGCAGCTGAGCACAGGAACTTCTACTCAACAAGCATGATTTCATATGCAAGTATGTGAAGTTGCTTATTTTCTATTTTTCTCCACAGTTACAATGTCATTGGAACCTTATGCCCTCTTTCACCTTGATACAGCCCATGGTGAACCTGTAACTTCAACAGATTGCCAGAGAGTAATTCTAGTTTGCCATAATAAATCAAATGACTCCAAACAGCAGACAAGAAGTGAGAAGGTTTCTCATTGCCTTTCAAAGAGAGGTTTGTGTAAGTCTGAATACTCCTGATAATCTGGCATTTGAAGTTGTCTTGAACCACAGACTGTCATTCTCTTCTTTTCCCAAGAAATTCACGTGAGTTTTTACTAAGAATGGGACACAGATACATATTTCTTTAGTCTTCCAGAACTTTATCGGCCACATTTTGATTTACTGATTAAGAAATTCTAAGATTTTCAGCTTCTTTGGAAGTACTTGCATCTAGAAGAAGGTTCACAACGAGGATCAAGGGAACTACAAACAAGGGACCTTGGTGCCAGGGAAGGAGATCATCTTGAGTACTGTTATTCAGCATGCACAGGGAAATCAGTCAGCATGGGTTCATGAAAGTCAAGTCCTGTTTGACAAACCTGACCTCCTTCTATGACAATGTGATACAATTAGCGGATGGAAGAAAGACTGCAGTTATTGTGTAGCTGGACTTTAGTAAACTATTACACAGAATCACAGAAACATTCCAGTTGGAAAAGACCCTCAGGATCACCAAGTCCTGATATGGCTATTCTACAAGGTTCACCCTAAACCATATCCCAAAGAACCATAACCAAACTGCTTTTAAACACATCCAGAGTCAGTGACTCAACCACCTCCCTGGGCAGCCCATTCCAATGCATTACCAAAAGCCCCTTGAAGAATTTGACACTGCCTCCCACAGCATACTCCTGGAGAAAAAGTCTGCTCATGGCCTGGATGAATGGACACTTCACTGAGTTAAGACTCAGTGTGATTATTAATAAGCAGTTATGAATATTAATTTTTAAATTATTAATAATTTAGATTTTGGGAAAAATTCCCGGAGATTCCTTGGATGTTCGGTCGGTAAGAGGTTGTTACAGAAAGGTTATTTATAAACACTGAATCAAACAATTTAAACAGTCAGAACTTGGAAAAATAAGGAGCCTGATAACAGGGGGAAATCCTAACCTCGCCTAATACTCACAGACGCGATAGGTACAGAGTCCCAGAGAGAGGAGGAGAAAAGAGTTTGCCTTGCCACTGCTGTAGGCTGCAATGCAGGCTGCAAACACGTGGCCACTGTGAAAGAGGTGCAAATAGACATCTGATCCCGATGGAAGTGGCAGGAAAAAAGAACAATGGTCCTAACCCCCTTCCTTATTTTGAAGGGTGAAACTGACCAATAGGCATCATTGTCTGTTGTTTTGGCCAATGAATTCAAAGTCCTGTGCCCAGGGGTCCACCCTAACACTTTGAGGGACAGCACAAACACCTGACTTGTTCACGTGCCACGGAGCTTTTTTCGTTCAAACCCTCATCACGTGCTCACCTGCAAACTCCTGGACCTTGCTACAGGAGGAGGGAAAGAGAAGGAGTTTGAACAAATTTGGACAGGATTTATGCCCTACCAGGACAGACTGTCTAGATGTCTGGGCCCAGAGAGTGGTGGTGAACAAAACTAAACCCAGTTGGCAATTGGCCACAAGTAGTGTTCCCCAGTGCTCAGTTTGGGGCTAGTCTTGTTCAATGCTTTTGTCAATGATCTGGATGAAGGAATTGTGTGCACCCTCAGTAAGTCTGCAGATGACACTAAATTGGGTGAGAGTGTTGATCTGCTCAAAGGTAGGAAGGCAATGTAGGACAGGCTTGGTTGATGGGCCATGAGGTTTATGAGGTTTAGCAAGGCCAAGTGCTGAGTCCTGCACTTGTGTCGCAACAACCTCATGCTATGGGGGTTAGGGAGAGGCTTTGAGAAGAGTTGCTGGCAAGTTTCCTGGCAGAAAGGGTTATTGGTGTGCTGGTTGACAGGCAGCTAACATGAGCCAACAGTGTGCTCAAGTGGCCAAAAAGGCCAACACTCTATCAGGAACAGTTTGACCAGCAGGAGTAGGGAAGTGATCATGCCCCAGTACTTGGCACTGGTGAGGCCACACCTCAAACACTGTGTTCAGTTTTGGGAACCTCACTGCAAGAAAGTCATTGAGGTGCTGGAGCAGGTCCAGAAAAGGGCAACATAGCTGGTGAAGGGTCTAGAGAATGAATCTTATGAGGAGTGACTGAGGGAACTGAGGTTGTTTAGTCTGGAGAAGAGGAGGCTAAAGGGAGACTTTACTGGTCTCTGTATCTACCTGAAAGGAGGTTGTAGTAAGGTGGGCATTAGTCTCTTTTCCCTAAGAAGTGCCTCAATTTACTCCAGGGGAGGTTTAGATTGAATGTTAGGGAAAAAATTTTTCACAGAAACAGTGGCTGAGCATTGGAACAGACTGCCCAGGAAAGAGGTGATTTCACCATTCCTAGAGATGTTTTTTTGAAATGTACAGACAAAGCCATGATGGTATTAGCTTAACAGCTGGATTCCATGATCTTGAAGGCCTTTCCAACCAAAATGTCTTTCTGGTTCTGTAAGATAAATAAGTATAAAACATAAATGGCCAAAACAGAGAGGCCAGCCTAAAAGCCAGTGTTGTCCAGTAATTAACCAGGAATTTGCAATCATCCTTTCTCTGATGCTGAGTCACTAGCTAATACCACAGAATTTGCTTGCTTAGAACCTATGTCCTCAATTCTAGAGAATACGTGGAGGCAGTGGCTCCAGAACCCTTTTTTGCATAGTTCAATGAAGTCTCCAGAGGCAAAATGTAAGATGAATGCAACATGATGATTTTAAAAAAAAAAAAAATCTGGATTTTTTTGCTTATTAAGCATTCATAAAATCCTAATTTCTGGGAAATATCTGTTTATGTGGACTTCAACTCTTGGAAAAGCTGGTTCTGTATTCTTCAAAGTAGAAGAACTGATGACTGACTGGACTGGCTCACTTAAAATACAATTCTACATCAGGTCATTATGACTTTAAGTCATGCAGGCCCTCTGTTGCTCTCTGGGAAAACAGTGGAGAAAAAAAAATAAACCAGAACAGCTCCTGTAAACAACTATTTTCCTTGTTCAAATTAAAGCTACTTGCATTTTTAAACACAAGACAGAAAATTAATCCAACTTCCAGCAAATATCCTATTCTCTTGTATTCATATGTAAATTATTTTGAATTAGCCAATCTGGCTGCTCCTAAGGGAAAAGTGTGTATCTAAAATTCATGCACTGTGTTAGAGCAGCAAGTGAGTCTTTACAGCTGAAAGCAGAGGTTTGTAATGGAAGCTGCAGCTCATTCTTAACTACGCCAGTATGAGCATGCTGTTCTAATATGGACTGTAAAATAACAAGACTGCAAAGTTTACTGCAGCAACTGTGCATTAGCAGGCAATAAAGCACACATCACTTATAGCAAATTCAGTCAGTTATAAATGTCAACACTTACTGCTCTTTTATAGTGCCTATAATGAACATAGAGCTGTGATTTGCGTTCAGATTATGCATATAAGAAACAATTCAGGAAGCCATGTAGTGTTTTCATGAGTACAAAGCATGGTTCTCTGTCAGCTGCTGAGTACAAGTTGTACAAAGGCATGAGGCAGAGTTTCTCCAGCATTTCCAGTAAAACAGTGCCTCTCTCTGTTAGCAAAATGCATTCTACGTTCTCACACTAGTAAGACTTGCATCACAGCTGCTGCAGGAGCAGCTCAACCTTCTTGAAATGAGAGCTGGTGCAAGTGAATACACAGTTGCAGAACTAGTAACAAAAGGCAAGGCTGTGTCAAGCTGTACAGAAGACATTAAACACACCAGGTTGACTCTTCAGGTCTGTCAATATCCTGTCTCTTTCCTTGTTTACAAATTTAGAATTACATATTGCTAATGTTAATATCTGCCTTTAGGTCACTGAAAGTATTTTGGTGGTTAAATATTCTGTTCAAGTTCAGCTGTGAATGAGACTGTCTTCCAGCTGTCCACCATAGGATGTCAGCTAACTGCTGGTCATAGAGGAAACAAGTGGTGCTTTTGGTCTACATATGTACCACAAAACCCAGAAATATTTTTTAGTTCCTGGAACCCAGCACACAACACAACTGTCTTCTAACCTCAAAACATGGAAACTTGAGCACAAACAGTTCCTGCTACTCCTCTCCTACTCCCCAGAACACACATGCTGTTCTTCACACTAAAGAAGCCAGCCAGGAGACACTGGGCACTCTGAGTAGCTGTCATATACAAAATCATCAGAAAAAGTAGCAAACTGTAGTAATCATTTCTATGAAACGAGCTTTTGCAATATAGAGTTGAGCAATTCATTTCCTAATTGAGTTTAAGTCTATTTTAGATAGATTCACAGAATGGCAGAATGTTAGGGGCTGGAAGTTACCTCGAAAGATCATCCAGTCCAAATCTCCTGCCAGACTAGGATCACCTTTACCAGATCACACAGGAATGTCTTCAGGTGGATCTTGAATATCTCCAGAGAGGGAGACTCCACAACACCCTTGGGCAGCCTATTCCAGGATTTCATTACCCTCACAATGAAAAAAATCTTCCTCGTGTTTACATGGAACTTCCTATGCCTCAGCTTCCACGCATTGCCCCACGTCCTGTCACGGGGCATCGCCAAGAAAAGCCTTGCTCCATTCTCATGGCACTCATCCTTTACATATTTATAAACATAAATGACATCACCCTTCAGTGTCCTCTTCTCCAAACTAAAGATACCCACCCTCCTCAGTCTCTCCTCATAAGATTAGACACTAAGAACTCCGTTTACTTTTACTGGATCTAGCTAGTATGGAGTTAAATGTTTATGGCACTCCATATGGCTTTGTGTTTTGGATCTGTGACTAAAACAGTGGTGATAACACATCAATCTTTTGGCTGCTGCAGAACAGTGCTTACAGAGTACTAAGACCTTCTCTGTCATTTTGCACCTGTGGCAAATAGGGTTGGGAGTGGACAAGAATTTAGTACAGTTGGGATATATGACTCAAATTAGCCAAAGGGATATTCCATATCCTATGGAGATGATTCTTCCCCTTCACTTCGCTCTCAGGAGACCCCCATCTAGAGCACTATGTTCAAGATCTGGATGTCCCAAATGAGGAAGGACATGGAACTCTTAGAGAGAGTCCAGAGGATCCTCTGGCCAAATCTCCAGCTTGTCCAGGATGTGTTTAAAACTGGTGTGGTGGCATAAAGATGTCATGAAGGATCATCAATAGTGCAGGTGGAAGGCTGGCAAGATTACCTTTACACCAATACAGCAATCCTACACTTACCTGTACAGGTGAACTGTACTGCATAGCAATAATGAATTACATTTCCAAATTACAGATATGAAAATAAGGTAGGGTTGTGTATTAACTGTTTGTGTGCCAGTATCAGTACTGTAAGACATCTCAGCACCTTGCCTAGAACAGGACAAGTTACAATCACCAAATGCACTCCTAATACCTGCTTATCAAAAACCTGGGAGGTGCCATTGGAAATAATGAAGGCTTCAGAGATATAGAAAAGTAACATTTTATAACCTATAAAGAGAAGTTTCCTCACTGGAGGGGTGTTTGTTTGGGCAGGAAATGGGAAAACACAGTGGAAGAAACAAACTAATTTAGAAATACTGCAGAAAAGCCACTTTTCCTCTGTTTGACATGTTCCTGGCCAGCAGAAGCCACTCATTTTGTCATTGCCAATTCTAAGAGCCAGTCTGAAGTTTTGGAGTCTGATATATCACTCACAAATATCTGTTAATGTCTTGGCAAGTTACCACCTGACAAGTGAGTTTCTGCAACGGAACACATGCACACTGTCCCAGTAACAAGGCACAATGCACTTTCTTGATATCTATGGAAAAAGACTATATGAATGGTGTCTAAAATGTATGCAAATAATTATATCAGTGATTCTTATTGGAATCTAATTATCTCACCTGCTCTTCTGTGTCTAGATACTTGTGAGCAAGTTTAATAAAGATTTAAATTAAATTAAACTAAACTAATTTTTTTTTTACATTTTTTTTTTTGGTAAAAAGAGATATTAAAGTCTTGTGGAAAGCTGGATGGGCTGAAACTTTTGTATATTTGGAAGAAACTGATGGCAACCACCAGAATTCAAGTAGACTAAGATTGTAATAAAAGTGTGTGCATATTAAATCTCTTTACTTTATTTGTTAGAACATATCACACATTTCAAGTTAAACAAAACTTCCATTTATATAAGATAAAGTATTGGCAGGGAATGGACTAGTGGAAAACACACTGATGGAATTGTCTTTCCTTTTGACACATGAATGCATTTTGTTTAGTGCTTCACTCCCCTCCTTAGCCGTAATGAGTAAGATTCTTACGGACTTGTTCTAATAAGCACATCCTAATACCAATAGCTGAGTTTTCTTAACTGAAGGGGTGAAACAATTGTAAAGAATTTAAACTTGATTATTATCTTTTCCTTTTTATAGCTGCCTAACATATAGGCTGGCTGACAGACTGCAGCCTGGTAAATAGCAGCTCCTCTTGTTGCTGGAATTAAAATTATGTCCCTGGTGATTTAATGTTTTTCCTGTGGAACAGGGTCACTGAGACATCACACATCATTTTCTGGCTGCAATCTATCATCATTTGCAACAATTTAAACATTTTAAATAAACATTACCAACTGTTCAAGCTTCTTGAGTTTGCAATTATATGTAACTAATCCCTGGCTGTTGGTGTGTTTAGACACCAGCATTGCCAGCTCAGACACGCACATGGCATATGTGAGAGTACTCTAGGGCTCTCTGCTGTGGATCAGGCTGCCACACATCATTTAACTTGGGCCAGTGTGATACCAATAATGACAGCCCTGATCTTTCTGGTGAAATGAAAAAAAATATGTTGGCAAAGCTATTGAAGAAAAATAGAGATCTCACTTAGCATCCAACAACTGTGCCTTATTAGTCACTTGGTTGGAAGGACAGAATTTGACTCACCATGAACAATTTGACTTCTCAGCCACATGTGCACAGTAAGCAACTATTTGATCTTTGCAATCAGCTCATTTCTCAGCTTCAATGAATAGTCTGGAAGCACTTCTAAGGAGGAATCCATATTTTCGGTTTCCTGAGCTAATTACAAGACCAACTGAATTTCTGAATCTGGAAAACAAAAATGACTTGGTAATATAGTGCTAAAACCAACTGATGCACAATGAAGGTGTGTCGAAAAGATGAAGACTGTCATACTTGCTGGGATGAGTGACACATACAGTTTCTAGGACAATAGATATTGCTAGATGCAAGCACTAGGTAGAGCTCATAAGCTATAGTTCATAAGCTAACCTTAATTCATCTTGGTCTAATGCCCAGCTAACAATACAGATGAATCAGTTAAAAGCACAGACACATGCATAATAGATGCTAAGGCGGAAATTAATAAATAATATGTACCAGTTATGGACCTTCATACATTTTATGGGCTTCTGGGTTTACTTTCTTCGGTACCTTTCAGTGTTTGGACCTGTGTTAAAAGGTTTATAGACATGTGACTAATCCAGCTTTAGCATGCTGAAATGACATTAGAAATTTTCCTTTTTGGAGAAAACAAATGGCTCAAGCTAAGAACAGGTGCTTCATTTTGGTATTACTTTTGTTTATTGTTTTTCTCTCAGAGCTGAAAAAAATCTATTTTTTTCTCTATAAATATACTTTTAAGGAACTACGTGTAAGACTAAAGATTTCAAGATTCTTGTTAAATTATTTATTTTCTTGCTCTGTATCATTTAGCTTCACTATAGCAATCTCACTTCATGCCATTAAACATTATCTCGAGGTTTTCACTATAATAGGACGTGACAAGTTGATGCTCTGCATAACAAGTCCCAGTCTGAATCAAACATGAATACTCAGAATTTTGGGGGAAACTTATGGAGTACATCAGCCTTTAAGGAGTGATTTTAAAGAAAACAACACAAGCATTTTATGTGCATGTTTTCACTCTCGGTGCATCTAAAAATTTCATACAGAGAGAGAATACGAAGTATGATGTATACTATATGCAGGTCAACTTTGGTAAGAGCTGAATCCCATTCCAGTTGCCCTAACTGGATTCCTTTTGAGGTAGGTGTAAAGAGTTAAGCCCACCTGGGACCCCCTGCTTTTTCCCCAGAAGTGGTTTGGCCCGTTTCTCCCAGGTAGCATGGTTGAACACTCCCACTTCCTGCCCTGGTTTGGACTATAAAGGAGGGAACTCAGCCCCACTTTCTCTCTCTCGCACCCTCTGCCCTTTCTCGCTGCCGCGACCCCCTGCCGCTCCCCGCTGCTCCTCCATGTGCTCCACAACAAGCCGCGTGGAGACCGAGAACTGCTTAGCTGGTGTTTTGCAACCTGCTTCTGTTCTTCAGCACCACCAGCCATGGGCCCGCGACTTTGCTTTTCGGACTAAAAACCCTGCCGCGGTGGTATCTCTTCTCCCTTTCCCCCTCCTCCCGGGCTTTTCTGTATCCCTTCCCCCTGCTTCCTGTAAGAAATAGAAAACCCCTTTCTCCCTGTTATTTATTATTGAAAGGTGTTATACCCCATTCTCACTTCCAAACCACTTTGAGTTTTCTTTTGGGCTTTTGAGCTCGGGGTAGCTGGGTGTAAACCAATACAGTAGGTTTGTAGGTTGTTACCATGAGACCAAGTTATAATCCATGCTGGAGGTTTTCAGCCGGTTTTCCTCCAGAAATGGCAACACAGTTATGAGCACACTGAACATCTTTTCATATTTTGTAAGAAATAGCAACCCTTACCTCCATATGTAATGTTCAGTCCATTATTACTAGATCATGAAACTGTGATATATTAATGGAATCTGGGAATAGTCTTGAAGTCTCATGCATTTTTCAGCATATTGAGATGTGTCTCGGCATATTTTACTAAGCATATGGCACTGACATTTTCCATCAGGTGAAAAACAAGAAGCAAGGGAGGGAGACATACCTGTAGTAACAACGGCTAAAATGAGAATGAGTGGCACTAATTGCATGAGAGTAACCAGCTTTATCAATACTTGATATATCCGCCCTAAAATACCATTGTAGGAAGTGGGTTAGATTTGGACACCAACAAATTAGAATTTTCTGGGGCTGTTCAGTCCAGAGAAGGTGAGGCTCCAAGGTGACCTTATTGTGGCCTTCCAGTATCTGAAGGGGGTCTACAAAAAAAGCTGGAGAGGGACTTTTTAGGATATCAGGGAGTGACAGGACTGGTGGGAATGGAGCAAAGCTGGAGGTGGGGAGATTCAGACTGGACATGAGGAGGAACTTCTTCACCATGAGAGTGGTGTGACCCTGGAATGGGTTGCCCAGGGAGGTGGTTGAGGCCCCATCCCTGGAGGTGTTTAAGGCGAGGCTGGATGAGGCTCTGTCCAGCCTAATCTAGGGTAGGGTGTCCCTGCCCATTGAAGGGGGGTTGAAACTAGATGATCCTTGTGGTCTTTTCCAACTCTGATTCTATGATTATTTTACCCCACAGAGTAAATGCCAAAGAAACTCAGAACTGGGATGCAAAATTAAAGTTATATTTACAAAAGAAAGCTAAAACCTAGATGTGTAAAATACAATGTATATGTGCAAAATAGATTTACATACATTTACAATTCAGAAACAATACAAGGATCCCTCTATATTGATTCCCAACCCGCACTGCCAGCTCTATAAGGGAAAAGAGAAAAACAGAGAGAAAGCTCCTCTGCTACTTAGCCATAACAAGAGCCTCAGCCAAAGTCGGTGAAGCCATGCAAAAGCACCAGCCAGCAGCAGGCAGAGAGAACCACAGAATCACAGAACTTTAGAGGTGGGAAGGTACCTCCAGAGCTCACTGAGTCCAACCCCCTGCCAAGGCAGGATCTCCTAGGGTAGTTCATTCAGGAATGCATCCAGACAGGTTTTGAAAGTCTCCAGAGATGGAGACTCCACAACCTCTCTGGGCATCCTGTTCCAGTGGTCTGTCACCCTCACCGTGAAGAAGTCTTGAAGTCTTTGGGGAGCCGAAAGCTGGACACAATATTGTAGGTGTGGTTACACTAGGGCAGAGTAGAGGGGGAGAAGGATCTCCCTGATGGACACATTTTCCTGGTGCACCCCAGGATGCCATTGGTTCTCTTGGCCACAAGGGCACATTGCTGGCCCATGCAGAACTTACTGTCCACCAAGGCTCCAAGGTCTTTCTCCATGGAGCTGCTTTCCAGCAGGGCAGCCCCCAGCCTGTACTGGTGCCTGTTGTTATTCCTCCCCAGATGCAGGACCACACACATGTCCTTATTGAACTTCATGGGGTTTGCCTTCACCCAGCTTTCGGCCTGTCCAGATCTCGTTGGATGGCAGCACAGCCTGACAGGCTGTTGGCCACCCCCTTGCAGTTTTGTATCATCAGTGAACTTGCTGAGGGTACATTCAATGCCCTCATCCAGGTTGTTGATAAAGATATTGAACAAAACTGGACCCAGTACTGATCCCTGGGGAACACCACAGGCTACAGGCCTACAACTTGACTCTGTGCTGCTCATGAGAACTCTCTGAACTCTGTTGTGGAGCCAGCTTTCAATCCACCTCACAGACCAGCCACCTGTGACACATCTCCTGAGTTTATCTATGAGGATGATACATGTGATGGTTCCAAAACCCTTGCTGAAGTCAAGGTAGATAACATCCACAGCCCTTCCTTCATCTACCCATTTAGTCATAGTGTCATAGAAAGCTACCAGGTTAGCCTAGTAAGATATTCCCTTGGTAAATCCATGCTGGCTACTTCCGATAACCCCCTTTTCTTCCATGTGGTTAGAGATGGCCATCCAGAATGAGCTTCTCCATCACCTTTCCAGGGATGGAGGTGAGGCTGACTGGTCTGTAGTCGCCTGGGTATTCCTTCTTGCTTTTTTTGAAGACTGGACTGTCATTGGCTTTTTTCCAGTCATCAGGCACCTCTCCTGTTCTCCATGACTTTTCAAAAATTATGGAGAGAGCCTCAGCAACAGAAGAATAGAAAAGG
Source organism: Psilopogon haemacephalus (assembly GCA_013396835.1). Lineage (NCBI taxonomy): Eukaryota > Metazoa > Chordata > Aves > Piciformes > Megalaimidae > Psilopogon > Psilopogon haemacephalus. The sequence goes on along the minus strand of VWZI01022243.1, from coordinate 74,845 downwards.
AAAAATAATAGTTTGGGCAGCATATTATATCTTAATCCAGCAATCCAATGGAATTATATAGAGCTATCTATTATTGTTCTTCTGTATCAAATCCCTTATTTTACTTACCTTTTACTCAAAGACCTCCAGAAAGTTCCTATTCTTGTTTATAGTTTAGAACTAGGCTAGAGTGTTAGTTCTAACCCACCACAACCATATAAAATCTGTTAATGTACCAAACACAGTAAGCACTTTGACTTCAGTGTGAGAATTGCATCAAGGTACTCTACAACATTTTCCCACATGCTACTAAGTGCCTTCTGTTCTTTTTGCCAAATATGGACATATGAGCCATAAGGTTATGTTTAGTATTTACAGTATATATTAAAAGCTATTTTCTATCATCAGGGAAGACTGGCTAAAGCAAATTGATCTAAACGATCATTTCAATCAGTTTGCCTCTTCAGCATAACCCTTAAAATATATTTATATACCATCTGGTTTAACTTTAATATTTGATACTTTTTGTATTGTGAAATGATGAATTTTCTTCATCTGTATTTATTTGAGGGAGTGTGTAAATTGGCACACAAGTTAGAAACTTGATATTTGTGTTGGTGTTTAGGAGATTGAAGAACGACACATTCCTTGTTCATGATTCAGTCTGACAGTTGTCTCAAACTGTATTAGGCAGAAAACTGCAAACAAACTGAAAAGAGCCAATGCAGAAATGTTGCATTTTTAAAAATTAATTATTTTTTTTCCCCTGGCTTACCCATCACCTGTGTAAAAACCTGTAGACTATCTCATGTAACAGTTATCAGAATTAACAGAATTTAATAAATTTTAGCCAAAACAACCCCTGGCAAAAATTTCAAGACAGTTAGATATATGTAATATGTACATTTATGTAATCATATTGGCCATCTAACCATATATCTGGATGTCCAAATAAGTGTGTTGGGTCTGACTGAGCTGGAGTTAATTTTGCCCAGAACATCTTTCCAGTTCTGTGTTTTGCAGTGCTGTAGCTGCATGTTGATAACAGAGCAGTGTTTTAGCTACTGCTGAGCAAACACCCAGGCTGTGCTTTTTCAACATATTCCTTCCCCAAGAGTATGCTGAGGGGTGGGCAAGATTTCAGGAGGGGACACAGCTGGGCCAGCTGACCCTAACTGACTGAAGTGGTATTCTGTGCCATATGATGTCAGCTCAGATAGACAATCTAAGTGAGAAAAAGAAGTGGGAAGACATTTGTTGATGGCATCTGTCCTCTAGAGCAACTGCCACACGTATTAGAGCCCTGCCTATTGGGAGTGACCAAGACACTGGTTTTGCTTTGCATTATTAAAATTGCTTCTCTCTTATTACAGGCCTTTTTTATTTTCCCTTCTCGTTTTAATAATCACAATGGAAATACGACTACACATAACAGACAGGTATTATTAAAAATCAGTGTAGATAGTGCAAATAGTGTGTCCAGAGGACAGAGACCAAAAATGTCTCCGTCCAGGGGAGTGAGACTTGTTCTTATACTTTCCCATGTTGTGGAATTGAGGCACAAGCAGGGCCAAATATCAAAAGCGATAAAGTGAATGGAACAGAGAAAGAGAGGGAAACAAATGGAGAGAGAAGAGCAGGAAAAGAAGCAAAGTTAGCAGCTCATGGCTTGGAGAGATTCACTCTGAAATGGGTCAAGAACAAGCTGGAGGGCCAGGCCCAGAGAGTGGCGGGGAATGGTGCCACATCCAGTTGGCGACCAGTCACAAGTGGTGTGCACCGGGGATCAGTGCTGGGTTCGATCATGTTCAATATCTTTATTGATGGTCTGGACAAGGGGATTGAGTCCATCATCAGTAAGTTTGCAATTGACACCAAGTTAGGAGCAGGTGTGGATCTGTTGGAGGGCAGGAGTGCCCTGCAGAGGGACCTTGACAGGCTGGATGGGTGGGCAGAGGCCAATGGCATGAGCTTTAACAAGGCCAAGTGCAGGATTCTACATTTTGGCCACAACAGCCCCCAGCAGTGCTACAGGTTGGGGACAGAGTGGCTGGAGAGCAGGCAGGCAGAGAGGGACCTGGGGGTGCTGGTAGATAGTAGGCTAAACATGAGCCAGCAGTGTGCCCAGGTGGCCAGGAGAGCCAATGGTATATTGGCCTGTGTGACCAGCAGGATAAGGGAGGTTATTCTGCCCCTGTGCTCAGCACTGGTCAGGCCACACCTTGAGTACTGTGTCCAGTTCTGGTTCCCTCAATTCAAGAGAGATATTGAGGTACTTAAATGTGTCCAGAGAAGGGAAACAAGGCTGGTGAGGGGCCTGTAGCACAGCCCTGTGAGGAGAGGCTGAGGGAGCTGGGGTTGTTTAGCCTGGAGAAGAGAAGACTCAGGGGTGACCTCATTGCTGTCTACAACTACCTAAAAGGAGGTTGTAGCCAGGTAGGGGTTAGTCTCTTCTCCCAGGCAAGCAGCAACAGAATGAGGGGAGACAGTCTTAAGTTGAGCCATGGGAGGTATAGGCTGGATATTAGGAAGAAGTTCTTCACAGAGAGAGTGATTTCTCATTGGAATGGGTTGTCCAGGGAAGTGGTGGAGTTGCCATCCGTGGAGGTGTTAAAAAAAAGACTGGATGAGACACTTATTGTCATGGTCTTGTTGATTGGATAGGGCTGGGTGGCAGGTTGGATTGGATGATCACATTGGTTGTCAGGGGCTGGAAGTGACCAAAAGAGGACATTGAGTCCAACCCCACTGCCAGAGCAGGACCACACAATCTAGCTCAGATCGCAGAGGAATGCATCCAGATGGGCCTTGAAAGTCTCCAGAGAAACAGACTCCACAACCTGTTTGGAGAGCCTGTTCCACTGCTCTGTCATCCTTACAGTAAAGATGTTCCTCCTTGTGTTGAGATGGAACCTCCTATGCTGCAGCTTACATCCATTGCTCCTTGTCCTACCACAGGGAGCAAGTGAGAAGAGCCTATCCCCCCTCTCCTGACACCCAGCACTCAAATATTTATAAACATTTATTAAATCCCCTCTCAGTCTTCTCTTCTCCAGACTAAAAAGCCCCAAGTCACTCAGCTTCTCACCAGGTAGTGCTGCAGTTTCCTAATCATCCTCATAGCCTTCTGCTGGACCTTCTCCAGCAGATCCCTGTCCCTCTTAAACTGTGGAGCCCAAAACTGAATGCAGTACTCAGGATGGAGTCTCACCAGAGTAGAGGAGGAGGCGAACCTCCCTTGATTTGCTGGACACACTCTTCCTAATGCGCTCCAGGATCCCATTGGCCTTCTTTGATACGAGGGCACATTGCTGTCCCATGGACAACTTGTTATCCACCAGGACTCCCAGTTACCTTGGAAGGTCTCTCAATCAACCTAGTTGATTCTATGATTCTATATTACCACACTCCACCCCCAATATACTTTATTTGGCTAGAGGAGATCCAAGGAAGGCTGCAGCTGCCTTGGAGTGCAGGAGGTATCCTTGGGTTCATCCTTATCAGTTTGTGCTGTCCTCATCTGGAGGAGAGGAGGGAGAAATCATCCATGGTTTTTTTTCACCTTCTCTGAGCAGACTCCAGCATGTAGTGTTTCTCAGTGGAGTTCTTTTCTCCAGGAGTTCTTTTCTTCTTACAGCAGGCAAAACTTAGGACCCAGCATGTTAGATGTGGTGGTGGAGAGAGGGTTCCTGGGCTCCTGTTTTCAGGCTGGATATTTTCTCCCACTCTCTAAAGCTGGCATAGACTCAATGTCTTTTATTCAGTTAATCACAGCTCTTCCTGGCCCACACCCTAGACACATTAATGCACAAGTGACTGACAGGTGTGCTTTCAGTGGGCAGAGCTGACCTGTCAGGAAGGTTGTTTCAACGATCTTGTCTTTTTTGCAGCTTCCAGGAGTCCTTCTGTCTGCAGGGGTCTGGCACCTACAGGGGACTGTAAGTTTTCGTCCCTCTCCCCTCTGCCTCTCGTTCCTCCAATACACATCCCTGGGCACTAGTGGTCTTATCAGGCCAACCAGCTAGGATGTGCTCACACCACACCTCCTGAGCAGCTGTTGTCTCAGGAGAGCAAAGGTGATTTTATCTTTGTTGATTTACATGTTCAAGACAGACAAAATTTAGTCTCTCACATAGTGTCATCATGAAAATTGTGAGACACAACGGCTACTGCACAGATTCATAAAGTGCCATATGCACTTTGTGTATATGTTCCTGTGCTCTGTGACCCTTATAGTAAAGAGGTTCCTCCTTGCATTGAGGTGGAACCTCAACACAAAGTGTACAAAGCGTACCTCAACACTTTGTGTACTTTGTGTGCATAGGCTGAGGAAAACAAACAAACAAACAAACAAAACCTCCCAAAATCCCAGCATTTTTATCTGTATAATTTTCCTTCCATTCTTGTGTTGGAAAGTATTGGTGTCTTAAGCAGAAACAAAGGGTGCATAGCTCAGCAGGTCGTGAAAATGAAATGGTGCTAATTGTTCATTCAAATTCATCCCACCAACACAAGACATGTCCACATAAAAACTTTAAAATAGCATCAGATGCAAACACGTCTACCTGTGCTTGATACAAGTCTGTGATTTTATTGTACTGTAAATATCCACTTTTGCAAACTTATAAAAATCTTCTATATCATTAAAGGCTATCGAGAAATTAAAAATAAATAAATAAATGGACGCTGAAATCAAGAAACATTATGAACCTCCTTCTCATTCATGCCCACCAAAGAATAGTCAGGCAATTATTAAGGAAGTGCTCAACTAGCCAGTCTCAGAACAGCATTTTTACAAGAGTAACATTTATGAGGACAAGCAACTTTGCTCAGTAAAGTTTCTTGTGTTGTGTAAAACTGTTGGTGTTGGATACTTAATGGTCTCTTAAAACAATTCATAAAAGCTTAAAGACAATTGCAGTTCGAAAGAGCGTTCCCACAGGTCTCATAGAAACAAGAGAACTGAAAAAATACAGATCCATTAAAACGTAATTTCCTGACACCCTTTCAAATAACAGTGCTGTATTCACATACAGACACATTTCAGAGGGCTCCTGAGACCTCAGAAGGATGTTATCTCTACTGACATTTATATAAATGTATATTTGAAAAATCCTCCTGCCAACTCACCAACTTAGAATCTTGAGGATGCAAGGTGGGCTCTGGATGCCAAACAAATTGCTTAGAGTAACTTGGTGGGCCATTCAGTTGCAGGTTCATGTCATGGGCTAGACTGTCTTGCATAGGGACTCATTTTAGCCTTGGCTGCATCATATTGGCAATAATTCCTCAAGTTAAGGCACGTTATTTTAGATATCCAATTACTCTAGCACAGCTTTTACTGTTTTAAGGTTTCCACGCTAATGGGTACGAATTCTAAGCATATTGCAGACCTTAATCAGTACCTTGGAAATCCAAATTCTATTAGACTACACAGATGGGGACTAATACAAAAAACATAAAATGTACATGCTAAAGAGGAAGTAGAAATGCTAATAGTTAGCCTTTTTATAAAAGTTAAGTTAGATGGGCAAACTTATGCCCTAACTCCTCCTCAAAAAAGAAAAACTAAAAAAAAATAACAACAACCAAAAAAAGCCAAACAAAACCAAGAACAATAAGAATCAAAGATAATGGCCATAATGTGGTGAAGGACTGAATTTGTGCTCTCACATCTAAAACAAATCACAGAATAAGATTAAATGGGGTAGAGAAACACTGATGAAGCTGAAACTTAGGTTAAAGGTTGAATTTATTCTGTCAAGACAGATGATTAGTATATTCACTTACCATATTTGTAATAATGTCATTTTCTGCCCATGATCAGACCATAAAAATTCCAATCTGCAGTTATAATGACACACTCACTTTCTTACGGCTTAACATCTGAACCTGGGACAAGATTAAGCCTTCATAAGCAGACCACCCATAAGTGCTTCTTAATATTTAAACATTATAGGAATAACCTTATTAAAACTATGCAAATTTATATTATTTCAAGATTTATAGGTTTCTTTCACAGAGTATTTGTATAACTTATTGATTCATTTAACATTTCTGTAACTAGGGAAGTCCCTGACTTTAAGAAAAGCTTGACATGGACTTCCTAACCAAAACTCGAGCCCCATAGCTGAGTAAAAATGAGTTTGCCTTTGCTGGTAAGGGGCCACAGATTTTGTATTAACCCAACAATACAGGTTCTCCAGACTTGTTTGCAAGTCTTGGGCTGATCTGAGCATGTCACAGCTGTGACAGCAACTGTCTACAGGTCAGATTCTAAATTGTTTTAGCTTTAGTGTAGCTGCAGTTGTGCAGTAATGACAAGTAATGGCAACAAGGGTTGTAGGGTGAACTGCCTATGATCCTAGAATAAAAATGTAGTGTAATACAGCAACAGAGAGATACCAAAAACCTCAGACTGTAAACACAGATAGTGGTGGTCAGTTACTGGGCACTGTGGGATTTTGACCATGTGTTTCTTGTTATTTTTATTTTTTTTAAAGGGTAATAGAAGAGAAAAACAAGCATAATATGAAAATGGAGATAAAGAAAGCAAATATATTGTTTTAGATTGTACATAAAAATAATTCAAGTACATCCCAGACTGAAAAATGCCAGTGTCACACTCCTCCATGCAAAGAATTTAGGACAATGACTACTTCTTGAAAACCTCCACCATACTCTTGAGGAGGCTGTGGTAAGAACAGAGAAAGAAGATGGATGAGCAGAACAGCAAAGGGGTAGGTATACAACATCTACATATATCATCCCTAACTGTATTCTTAACAGTGTTAGTTCTACAGCAATTGTACCTAGACTAATTTTTTTTTTTAGATTGTTCAGATTTTAATTAAACTAATAATGGATTCTTGGCTGTACATAGGAAGTTTAATCCTCATCAAGATTTTCCGTGTAAGAGGATTCATTGTGGACAATTTTCTTTTCTTCTGTAATTCAGAGTTCATCCTCTCCTTCCCTATTCCATCTTTCCCCTTCAAAATGTATGAAATTGCAACAGGAAGAAAAACAGACACTTTGTAGATTATTTCCTTAGTTTCTGTAGCTATGTTTTTTGAATGTTTGCAAGTTATCCAATATTGGGAAATGTTATGACTGCTGTAATGTAGTTGTTAATGTTTGTTTAAAAATAACCCACAATTCCCCAGCAAAATGAAACCTTCAATTTCTTGTAGCATTTTCACAGAAAATAAGTGTTCTGACATGAATGTTCCCCAAGCAGTTACATAATGTGTTTCATGACGAAAAGAAGTTACTAAAATTGACATTTAATTAGTTCATCATTTTATAAAGCTAGTGTGATGTGACTCTGTTTACTAAGAAGCAAGAATCTTGCTTTCATGAGGAAAGCAATTAGCTCACTGAAAACATCTGACATATTGTTCCATTAAAGCCTGTGAAGTCAGAACAAATTCAGTAAAATATCTCCACTAGTCCCATGGAGAATACACTGACATGAAAGTTGTCTCACCATGCTGAAAGAGCAAAACAGCTTTCTGCTGGTGGGCAGCCAAGAACAGAGGGACTTCTCCCATGGTTCAATGCCAGTCCGACATCTCCCACATTGCACTCTGGCTGTTAATATCAGACAGAAAGTCAAGGTCATGGCAACCCTGTGTCAGAAAGAACTGCCATCACTGCAGCTGCTGCCAATGGAGTGAGGACAGGCTGTGTAGACCTGTACTGAAGGGCAGCCTGGAGAGCTGCTAAACCAGAATCCAGACAGTTGCAAAGGGAGTTTGCAGCCAGCTCTGCACTCCTCGATAAAATCTTACCTTTTCCCCAAAAGGTGCAGTCAAGAATTGAATCTGAAGTCTCTCGATGCTGTCAACCTCCTTGCCCAGGATATCAGATCTTTCAGTTTGCATTAAGACCTTTTTTTCCCCCCAAACTACAAACATGGATTTCCTCAGCAGCCATGCTCAATAGGCATTCTTGTTTGTATTACACTGCACATGCACTGAGACAGGAAGCCACAACAGTTTCAATGCATTGATAACAAAACATAATAAAAAAAAAAATGTATATATATACATTTTGTGCAGTGGTGTATAACATCAACATACACCAACAAGTGATTGCTAAAATCTTCACTTGACCCAAAAATTTTCATCATTCTTTGTACTTAGGGAAAATAGATGTGATTTCCCTTACTTGAAGTGGATCTGTAAATCCTGGGAGAGTGCTTTTAATGACTAAACATTGGCTTAAACATCATCTGAACTGGTCTAATGCACTGTGAACTCCAGGTGATGCTTATATTCTCTTTATTATGCCCACAGCGTATTTGCCAGGCCTTTTCACCTTAGAGTATCTCAGTTGGAAAAAAAGGGGTTTTCATAGTTGGGAATGACATCCAGTCCTAGAGCCTGCAAACACCATTCTCAAAGGAAAGTCTCTGTTACTGAGAGAGCACAACAGATAACATCTCTGTGCTGCCATTTTTAGATGTATAAAAACCTCTCATAAGCATACATAATGTATCACCCCAGTTTATTATCAGAATTTAAATTCTATGTTCATCATATTTGCTACACTCCATGATGTCTCCATGAGAAATTGTCATTATTTGGGGGGTGCAGGGGGGGAGAAGCTACTTGTAGATCTCTTTGTAATGGGTCTGGCTGAGATGTAGTTAGTTTGTCGTAACAGCCCTCATGCTGCTGTGCTTTGTAGCTGGAAGGTGATGACAACAGACCTATGTTTCAACTGATGCTTTCTTTTCAGCAGGCTTTCTTGCCAACCTTTACCCTACCAAATGCCAGTAGGTTGGGAGTGGACAAACAGTTGTGATAGGATATGACTGAGACAGCTGACTTAAACTCACCAAAGGGATATTCCATGTTATATGACACTGCACTCACAATAAAAGCTAAAAGAAAGGAGGATGAGAGGGGACATTCGTTATTAAGGCATTTGTTTTCCAAAGTAACCACTATGCACACTGAGGTCCTGTTTTCCAGGAAATGTGTGGATATTAACTGCTGATGGGAAGTAGAAAGCAAATCTTGTTTTCCTCTACCTCTGCACACAGCCTTTGCTTTTCTTTATTAAATTGTCTTTGTCATGACCCTGTGAGCTTTTAATCTGATTTCTCCCCTGGTCTGCTGAGGATTGAGAGTATGAGAGCAGTTTGGTGTGATCTGGCAGATAATCAAGGTCAATGCACCACACCATTTTTGCATAAAACCTATTTCCATAAGAAAACTTTAGTTATTTTTGTTTCCCTATATCATTATATTTTGCTATGTGATTTGAGTTATTAAAAAAAAAAAACCAAAACTTTCTTTGACACAGATTTAGTACAAACTGTAAATATGGAATTGATAAATACAAACATATTTGTCACTGGACCATGAACTATGCAGGTTAGCAGCCTGGGTAGTAAAGGTGCCACATAGCTGTTTTTTGGGCAGTGTGCAGCTTGATTGACACAGGACCTGACTTCTTGAGTTGTGTCTGTGATACTCAGCAGAAAAAAAAGGATTTTTAAAAGAGAAAACCAAACAGGAAAAAAACCCTTGAAGATTTTCAGTGGTTGCTGACAAAGTTAGTAAGATTGATGATGTTATACTACTGGGAGTAGGGTAGGAACAAGATCTTACTCTCAGCAATTATCCAGTTTGTGTATTCTGTACTGGCACTTTCTTTGGACTTAGCCCAATGTTAACCAAACAAGTATACTAGAAAGGAACACAAACCAAATTGTCCAGAGATCAATTTCTTCCGGAAGTCTGCATGCTATGACAAACGTTACTTGCCTTTCTGTTTGCAAAACCATTTTCTGCTAAGTGATCCTTGATGAATGTTTGCTTCAGGCTTTATGGTTGCATCAATCATCCAAAAATGAGGCTGTTTGGCTACAAGTAGTGCATGACAGCACTGTATGGATAGATTAAGGCATTATATCATTCAAAAGGAAAAAAAAACCAAAACTGTTATTTTGAATAGTGCATTAAATTGCATAACTGTGTAAGAGGCACAAGAGGCCATGTAGGTTACCTGCCCCGGTGAAGCCCCATGTGGACATAATTAGCCCTTACCTTTTGGAGGTTTCCTCCTATCACATTACTTCACACAGCTGACAAGTTTAAAAGAGAGAAGCTGCCAAAAGATCTCTCTCAGATTATTTTGTTTGCTACAGCTGAGTCAGAGTCCATCCACTGCTCCAGATTGTGTTCCTTCTCATCCTCTCAACTCAGTCTGGAAACTTTTATGGAAACAATTCAGCCACTGTCAAGACCTTTATTCCAAGGCCACGACTGTGAAGACCTATTGGGTACCCATTACTGCTGAAATCAGATCAGTCCAAGTATCAGCCAGTCTGAGTGATGGGATTGCATCCTGCTGAGAAAACTCCAAGCCTTAAGAAATCTAAAGGGGATAAATACATCACAGATGGCACCCACAAAACATACAGCAACAGCCACCTGAAAATGTGGATTTATTGTAACCAAAATTACTCTGCACTCCTTCCCACACAGTTAAATTACAAGTTCAAATGTCATCTGGGAGTGTACTACTACACAGCCAATTAAGCTTTACCCTTAAACTTTAAGAAAACAAAATGTGTGCATGCTCACTATAAAGGGGAAACATCCTACTCAAGGGTACCCAAACTATACCCTCACCAAAGAGGTGGTGAGGACTCACTCAGTGTCCTGAGATGGTGTGTCATTCTAAGGTGAGAGTGTACAACTGCCAGGCCACTTGCTTCATGGAGACCAACCCAAAATGTCACTATATCAGGATTCTATTTATACCCCAAGTCAAAAGTACAATGTGATCATTAGAATTTCATTGGAGGGCCAAGCCTACAGAACCACAAAAAGCAGGATAAGAGCCTTGGCCCAGAGGTACCAGTTAATGTCTGAGAATGTTAAGCTGAGCTCTATCAGAAAGGCTTGGCTCTTTCTCAGGTGTCTGTCAGGCATTTTGTGTTTATCAGAGCAGTTCCACCTGCCACAACACAATAAAGCAGAAAATTAATGAAGTATTTACTAGAAATATGAGTACAGAGAAACCAGGTTCTAAGCAGTAAATACACAGAGGAGCAAAGAGCTAACCAGTGAGGAACAGGGCAGATATTGCAAGGGTCAGAGGTAGTATAGAAAAGGTTATGGATACTTTGGACACAGTGGTGCAGGAGAGGAGGGAAGAATGGAGTCTGAGAACACAGTGAAAAAATATGCTGTCCAGAAGGTGACACCAAAATCACCCACCCAACATTTTTTTCAACAAAGTTCCTCTCATTTTATGTTTTTGAAGTTAACACCCCATACTGGTAACACTCAGTCAGATATCTTAAACAGACAAGTCATTGTCTGTTGAACAATTTGGTTATTTGCTGTTCATAGTGAAAGATCTTATCTGGAAAATAAAGTGTCTGAGTCTCTTTTTCTCCAAGTGCATCTGTGCAGGACTGTCAAATGTTGGGTTGCCTTTCATCTACCAGAAAAGTTCTTCTCTAGTATACTTCAAGATCCAAAGAATTAATCTGTAACCAAACAAAGCATTCAATAAAACATCATTCAACCAAATTTCCCTGTAGTTAACTTAGAGTTTTAGAAAGCATTATCATTATGTCTGAAACATAAAAAGACAGAAACATTGTTTAAAACACAAGGCTTTAATTTTATAAAGCAAGTTGTATAGGAAAGGTTTTATTCTGTAAAACAGAATGACTCCAGGTTGGGAAAGCTAGCTCATAGCTACTAACAGAGGAGACATTGGGGACCATTAATATGTATAATTCATGTCTAATTAATTTCAAAAGAATAATATATGAAACCTGAAATGCATTCACAAGTCCCATCCTTTCCACCCAGCCCTCAGCTGTAATTATTTTTAGGACACCATTTGTCTCTGTATATTGCTCCTAACTAATTTTGGCAGCTACTGCAATATAATCAATCATTACAGTGAAATATATAGGAAGGTGGTTAGGAGGACAAGGGAGCAAATTATCTACTACTAAGTTAAGATTGCAGACAGAGGGTGGTGGGGAATTCCTCTCACCATTTTGTGTATGCAATGGACATGTCTGTGAGCCTTTAATTTTGTCTTTCTCTGCAGGTGAAAGAGAAGAGGTGAACATTCCAAGAAGTATTCATCTCACTCTAATCATAGACAAATCTGAAGAATTTTTATTCTGACCTGCTTCTTTACACTGACCAGAAGAGGAGCCACCCCTGCAGGTGACTTTTGAATCAGAGGATTGTGTTTTACACACCTAAATGAGATATCAGCTGCAGCATCATTCTCCAGGCAGATTTTAGGCTAAATATAGGTTAGATTTTTTGTTAGTCTTCACTCGCTTTTCTCAATACATTAATATCCCACACTAAAAATCCAGTGTCACTCTCATCCATTCACACCTGGAGTGGTTTAAGCAATTACTTGCCCTTCCACCTTTGATAAAAACCTCAGCTAGGACTCAGAAACACTGGAAGTTGATAAATGAAGCTTTATATTTACAGCTTTGCACAATATACAAGCAGATATTTACAAGGTATAACAGATATTTACAGATGTATACAGTGAAAAGGTAATACAGAAACACCACACGCCTCCCAGAGACCAGAATCCCCAAGAGGGGTAACCAACCACCCCTACCACCTTTACCCCCTTCCCCAATCTTACCTCACCACATGTTGATGCTGAAGATAGGCGGAGGTAGATCGGCCAGGGGGATTAGCAGTAGAAAGAAATTAGTAGTATTACTGAGAATTAGCTACCAAGGCAGAGACAAAGGAGACCATGCAAGAGAAGCAGCTGCTGCCCAGAGCGATCTGAAACCATCTGATAGCTAAGGTACACTACTTAAAAACATTTTTTTTTTTCTTTCTCAGTAAAGCTCTGGTGAAGTGACATACTGTGTTTTCCTCTCTCAGCTAATAGTCTAATTTCTCGCTCAAATTCTCCAATTAGTTCAAATCAGCACAACACCCTTTCCTAAGAAGATCATAGAATCATAGAATCATAGAACGGTCTAGGTTGGAAGAGACCTCAAAGATCATCCAGT
>VWZI01022243.1:37435-51701 GCA_013396835.1 Psilopogon haemacephalus | reverse complement strand
CCCCTTCCCCAGTCTTATCTCACCACCTGTTGATACTGCAGATAAGCTGAAGTAGATTGGCCAAGGGGGTTAGTAGAGAGGAGTTAGTAGTTTTACTCTGAATTAGCTACCAAGACAAAGGAGACCATGCAAGAGAAGCAGCCGCAGTGCTGAACAGTCAGAAGTTGTCTGCTATCTGATTGTTTTCAGAACAGTTCTTTAAAACAACTTTTTTTCTTTCTCAGTAAAGGTCTGGGTGAAGTAACATGCTGTGTTTACCTCTCTCAGCCAATAGTCTAATTTCTCACTCAAATTCTCCAATTAGCTCAAACCAACACAATCCCAACAGCTTTTTATTCACACAAGAAAATAAGCAGATTCCAACTCAGACCTGAGACACCAGCTCTGAAACACACTTACGTTATGATAAAACAATCTGTTATGCTTAAAAATATTTATTAATGATAATAATTTGCTGTTCAGTGCAGCAAAATGGTTAATGTAATTTTAAGTGATGCAAATATAAAAATAAAAACTAATCCAGATGTTGCAAGACTGAAATGCGAAAAAAGATTAATTTGATTTTATGCTGAAATTAAATTACAGGAAAAAGGAGTCAGTCTTTAAAAGTTATAATTGCATTTCATAGTTTAGGATGCTTTGAAGTCATAGTATAGTTGCTACATAAGCAAAATGAATTTGTTGGGTTTTTTGTTGTTGTGTTTTTTTTTTTTTTTCAGAAAAACATATGCCAGAGCACTGTAATGTCCTTAAAAGGCATGAGGCTCTGAAGTATAGCCTTGTGTTTTGTTACTGTGTAAAGTAAAATGGTTAGGAACAAATAAGCAGTGAGTAACCTCTTTTGTGTGTGAGAACCGATGATGGTTTGAATCTCACATTTAAGCCTGGATCCAGCCTTTGGGAGTGGCTCACAGAAAATAAAGAGCTATTAAATGTGAAAGTGGAGGGTAATTAATGGACCTTTATGGCAAGCAGCAGTATATTTCTTTTTCTTCCAAACTTTAAATGTCATCATTTTGCATTTGCATTACAGACCACTAGAGGCTAAGACTTAACTGCATATACCACTGATATGAAATAAGACTATTTTGGATTATGATAGAGAACTATCTCATTCGTTATGCCAATTTTAACTGAAAAAAAAAGAGATTGTGCAACAAAGCAAGGTAACAGAAATGAATCATTTACACTAATTTTAATTGAAGTCTGAAATCCTTGAAAAGCTCAGGTATTTATATTCCACTTCCTACATTTAATACATCCTAATGAGGGTTATTGAGGATCTTTCTTAAAAGATTGTGTCCATCACTAATAATGGTCTCTTTGTGGCACATTGTGCACTGGCAAGAGGTACTCATTACCTGAGTGTCAAGAAACACATTACCTGCGGTGCTATGAATGGTAGGAGATCCAAGGTGATCCTAAAGAAGTCTGAACACTGCCCTACTGAAGCCCTGTACAGCACTTCCCTTCACTTATAGTATGTAATGAAAATATTATTCTTTTCCCAGAAGAGCTTATCACATGGAGCAGCAGGTCTTTGGGGAGGCCAGTTGAATGTACACCTTAAAACCCAGACAGCATCACAACATTTCCCAAGTGATGAACTGGAACTGCTAAAGTTTTCTCTCTTCTACTGTAAAGCATGGAAGACACTGGCTCCTCTTATTCAAGACCAAGAAGAAGTCACAGAAACACCCCAGCATTTAAAATTTGACTGTGTAATACTCTATAACAGATAATTCAGCAGCAAGGGGGAGAGTTATGACAAACTTGGCCTTAATTGTGTAATAAAACACTGTATGTTGTTCACAGATGCTGAACGAGAAGAAATAAAATCAGAACATCAGCATCTGTTGCTATTGGATAAGGGACAGATACTTAACAAATGCAAATGGATTGATTCTTTCATGCATTTGTCTGACTGATGTTTACTCCAGTGAGCATCTGCCCAGTGGGGGGTAGTGTGGACAGATTTAGAAATGAACAAGTAGGGGATGCCCAGGAGAGGGTCTCTCTTTAATAGCGGCAGAATGCAAATTCAGCCAAAATGCCAGCCAGGACCCAGATGAACATTTCAGCAATAAGTATTAGAAACAAGGCAGGGTTGTCTACAACAGCACACTAGGGACTAGTTTAGGATCTGTGACTGGTGAAAGAACTCATCACCATACTGTGGAAGGTTTTATGACATGCTTCTTGTTGTTCATCAGACGGCACTTAGTAAAACAGATCAGCAAATAAAACAACAGTGTTTACAGACAGAGCATAAGCAGTAAAAAGTTAGTGCTTTTTTTTTTTTTAATTTTTATTATTTAAGCCCTGGCTTTACTAATGTAATAGGCAGAGCTCTGCACATTTCAGGCAGAAGGATTTCAGGGGAATTCTGAAGCAACAGAATCACAGAACCCTAGAGGTTGGAAGGGACCTCCAGAGATCAAGTCCACCTTCCCTGCCAAGGCAGGATCCTCTAGAGTGGTTCACACAGGAATGCATCCAGGCAGGTTTTGAAAGTCTCCAGAAAAGAGACTCCACAACCTCTCTGGGCAGCCTATTCCAGAGCTCTGTCATGCTCACTGTAAAGTTTCTCCTCATGTTGAGGTGAAATCTTCTATGTTCCACTTTGTAGCTGTTGTTCTTTGTCTTATTACTGTGCACCATCAAAACCAGATTGGCCCCATCCACTTGACACCCACCCCTCAGATATTTGCATATATTTATCAGATCTCCTCTCAGTTTTCTCTTCTCCAAACTAAACAGCCCCAGGTTTCTCAGGCTTTCTTCTTAGGGGAGATGCTCAAGTTCCGCAGTCATCCTCATGGCTCTCTGCTGGGCTCTTTCCAGCAGGTCCCTGTCTCTCTTGAACTGGGGAGCTCAAAACTGGACACAATATTGCAAGTGTGGTCTCACTAGGGTAGAGTAGAGGAGGAGAACTTCTCTAGACCTGCTGGACACACTTTGTCTGAAGGTTCTTCTGCCATTTCCATGGATTAGATTAGGAACAGTTATGCATCTCGTCTTAAGAAATATTTGTAGAAAATCTGCTGTGAACATAATAAACCAAATTTTGCTTTTAGCCATAATCTTTATGACCCTACTAGCTACAAAGCAAACCAGCTTGGTGTGCTAATGAAAGCATTTTAGTCAAAGGGATAGTAATGTATTCTAAAAGTCAGAATGAAAAATAAGCTGCCATTGTATTTCTGCTATTCTTTCTAGCCCAACTACCCATGGGCAAAATAGCAGCTGAAATCTTATCCAAATCAACTGACTAAGAATAACTTTAGTTTAAGCTGATGAACTATGTATGGCTAATGACTGCATTTCAAAATACAGCAGAGGCAAAAAATGACAGAATGATGCGGCATTGTTCTCACCACATTAAAGACTCACAGGTTCAGAGAATTAACCAGGCTGGGAGAGAACCTTGAGATCATCAAGTCTAACTTATCACCCAACACCATCTGATCAATTAAACTATGACACTAAGAACCACATCCAGTCTTTTTAAAAACACTTCCAGGGACTGTGCCTCCACCATTTACCTGGGCATCCCATTCCAATGCTAATCACTTTTTCTGGGAAGAACTCCCTAACATCCAGCCTAAATCTTCTGTGGCACAGCTTGAGACTGTGTCCTTTCATTCTGTCACTGGTTGCCTGGGAGAAGAGACCAACCCCCATCTGGCTACAGCTTACTTTCAGGTAGATGTAAAGAGCAATAAGGTCTTCCCTGTGCTTCTTCTTCTCCAGGCTCCCTCAGCCACTCCTCGTGGGGCTTGGGTTCCCTCACCAGTCTTGGTGCCCTTCTCTGGACACATTTGAGCATTTCAACATCTTTGTTAAACTGAGTGGCCCAGAACTGGACACAGTTCTCTAGAGGTGGCTTAACCAGTGCTGAGTCCAGGGGCAGAATGACTTTCTTAGTTCTGCTGGCCATATTATTCCTGATACAGTCCAGGATGCCATTTGCCCTCTTGGCCACCTTGGCACACTGCTGGCTCATTACCATAGTTCTGTGTCAAAACAGAGGATGTTTTGGGTTAGTCACATAATCACTTCTCAAGGTTCTTTCTGGTTCCCCTTAGTTTTTTATGGAAGTGCAAGCTCCAAGAAGTAAAACACATCATGATATTTAGATAAAAAAGTAATTTGGAGAACAGACTATTATTTTAGACAAATGTCATATTTTACTGCAAGGCAAGGATAATTTGACTGCTAGTGTGAGAAATGGAAAGCAGTAAGAATGAGACTACGGGGTGATTTAGGAAAGCAAAGACTTATGCCCTCTGATAAAACAAATTAATATTTGTCAAATGCAATAATGTTAACAGATTATGGTCCATATACTTTAATAGCAAAGGGTAGAGTTTCTCTTGTTGACAATGATTGGCCTATGGTTGATTTGATGCAGGAATGCAGCTGATATAATTAAGTGCAACAAAAGATACAAAAAGTCTAAGAGATATTCCAGTAAGAACAAAGCAGAATAATTTGTTGCATGGCTACAATGTCATATAAACAGGAATGTCTCCTAGGGGTAAATCATCAGTTTAGCTGAAACAATGAATATTACATGTATTAATGATACCTACCTTCTTCTTGAAACTAAAAGGGAGATGAAGTGCTATAGACAGCATATGTTAAATATGGGTAGAGGTCTCTTGAATATAGGAACATGCTTTAGTGTAATTTATATCACATTCTAGGCTATTTACCAATAATAGATTCTGGATCCATGACTGAACAGGACCATAAGTATCTGTATTGCTGGATAATTTTATGTGCATCTAAATATTATTTGTGCTGTACTTCTAAAATAGCTTATTAGTTTAACAAATACATCTTGATGAAAAGTAGCTTTTCCAGTTCAGTGAAGATTTCAGTCTTTTGGAATGTGGTTTCAATCCAACTCAGGCATTTTCCAAACTCTTTCCAGAAAGCAATCATCTGAAATGGGGGCACAGTGCACTAGGTAGTACTAGTTGGCAGGAAAGGTGGAAGGAGTACTGTCATTCCCAAAACCCTTTCCATCTGGCTCCTGTTTCCAAAATGAAGTATTCCTGCTGCTTTGTCAAATGTTGTATCCTGGAGGTGATTCACAGGATCAGCAGCTCCCAAGCCATGTGTCTAGGCAGAACTCATCTCCACAGCCCCATTCACTGCCTGTTGAAGACATAAGTCTTAGACACTTCACAGAGAAAAGTGTAGCTAAGCTCTGTCTCTACTGCAGAGGGTGTCAACAAATAGCTCTGGGCCAGCCACTAAAGAAGTGACAGATGCTCTCTATTAACCCCTCTACTTTCCCAATGGAAGGAGAAAGGGAATAAGGGAACAAGGCTATGGACCAGAGAGGAAAAATAAAACTATTTAAATTAAAATAAAATATATACAAATATTAACAAAACCAATATCAAATCCAACCCCCCTGATAGCAGTCGCTCTCACCACTGATGGTGTGGCAAAGGCCTCACAGACACCACGATGTGACTTCCCAGTGCAGGGCCACAAGGATGACTAAGGAAGAGGAACATCTTCCTTACGAAGAAAGGCTAAGAGAGTTCTTCAGTTTGGAAAAGAGGAGGCTGAGGGGTGACCGCATTCATGTTTATAAATATGTAAATGTTGAATACCAAGAGGATGGAGCCAGGCTCTTGTCAGTGATGCTTGATGACAGGACAAGAGGCAATGGCTGGAAGCAGAGCCACAGAAAGCTTCATATAAACATGAGGAAAAATTTCTTCATTGTGAGGGTGACAGAATACTGGAACAGACTGCCCAGGGGAGCTGTGGAGTCTCCCTCTCTGGAAGGGGATCCAAGACCCACCTGGGGTGCATCCCAGTGTGATCTGGTATAGGTGATCCTGCTCTGTCAGGAGTGTTGGACTAAAAGATCTTTCGAAGTCCCTTCCAGTCCCTAACATTCTGTGATTCTGTGATTCCCAGGCACAAATTTACAGAGACTCATGTAAGAATAACCAGGAGGGGGGAGGGGGGAACAACCACAAACAAAAAACCCCAAAACCACTCCCCAGTTGTTTGTTTATCCTTCCAAAAAGATATGCCTAAAATTAATGATTGTGACAAGTCTTTGACACCCCCCCCTCCTAGAGTATCCAGCTAAGGGATCAGAACTGTGAAGCTATAAAGACTAAGAAAGAAACTCAGAAGATTAGCAGCAGATTCTGCCTGGTGTCTGTTTTGGAAACTTGTGGACCATCCTCCTTAGCAAGATGCACTCACTGTTTCTGAGCAGCGCTGACTACTAATTCATTCAGTTTCAAAGACTTGATGCTACTTCCATTCTTGCCAGTGTGTGTGTGTTTGTGCTTGACCAGTCTATTCATATTTTAGGTTATGTAAACTGGGTAAATCTTGAAATCTGCAATTGCCTTGATTCATTGTCCCATCCACATGTTCTGTCTCTGGAAAAAGAGACATGCTGTGCAAGTGTGGCAGCATTTAGCTCCTGAGGGCACATAAAACTGCAACAATCATTAGTGGTTTAAATAAATATAGCAACAGTAGTGGCAATGCAATCTATTCCTACAGTGAATATAATTTAACATCCATGTTCAGACACTTCCTCTTATCCATCAATTACTGGATCAGTGAGAAATAGCATACCCAGACAGAGCCAGCTGGGTAATTGCACTGCAGATAGCAGTTATGTCTGTTTAAGAACTAGATGAGTCAGATGGTTAAAACTCTAAGGAAAGCAAACAATTTGTGTCTGAAAATCTCAGATTTTGATCTTTCACAGTGAGGACTAAATTATTTTAAAGTTTTAAAAAAATATTTCTGCTTTGTAGTCAGAATTTCTGCATCACATAGAATCGTAGAATTGTCAGGGCTGGAAGGGACCACAAAGATCACCTAAATTTAAGCCTCCTGCCATGGGCAAGGACACCTCACACTAAATCAGGTTACTCTGAGCTTCATCCAGCCTGGACTTAAAAACCTCCTTCACTGCCTCCCTGAGAGACCTGTTGCAGTGTCTCACCACCCTCACGGTGAAGAGCTTCTTCCTAACATCCAATATTAATCTACCCACTTCTAGTTTTGCTCCATGTCTGTCAGCTTCACAGAAACAGGAAGCAGAAACATCATTTGGATCTGCTTTGTCAGTGACAGTGTCAGGCCCTTATTCATATACTTTTTAACTAAACATACCACTGAGTCACTTCTAGTGATCTGATAGGATTCCCCTCATTGCCCTTTTAAGGCTACTCTTCCAACAATCCTAGATATTAAGTTTTGTCCTATCACTTTTTGAATTTTTTTTATCACTTACTTTAACCATCTTAAATGTTCTTTCAGATTCCTAATGTATGAGAAGAATAAATTTAAGTTTCAAGAATAGCCTGAGACCAGTTCCTTGTTGGGTTACACAGAATATAATGCAATACCATGGTGTACTTAGTGACATCCGTTAGCTGACATGCTTAGCCAGATAAAGTTCCCAGTGGACATCAAACTATTAAGCCCTTTCTTGAGCAGATGTGCTTTCTCATTCAATATAAGGGGGAAAAGAAGAAAAGAAAAATCTAAACAACAGAACCAATCTAAATTTGAGAAAGCAAAACTAAGAGACAAGCATCAATCTCCTTTCAACAAAGCAATTTTCATTGCAGCTGGAAGAGGTATGGGGAGTTTTTGTTCTTCTAATCTCTGGAGAAATTGTCATCATATCACAGGCATCAAATGTCCTACTGCCTCCTAGTCAGTCTCAAAGTGTGCCAACATTGCCATCATTGTCAAAGAAGTCAAAGAATGATAATGAAACTCTGCTATCTAGAACACATCCTTCTCTGCCAAACTCTACATAACTGCAAGTGATTTTAATTTTCAAATTAAGTTTTGTAATTGTTTTAATAACAATGTACAGGGGAGTACTTCTCACCCCAGGGCAAAATAATAGCAGAAAGAAAAAGAAAGGAAATGGAAACATAACACCAACATTAAAATAATGAGCGACAGAAGACACATCCATGCTCTCCATCACATACTCTAACTTATGTCTGCTGTTTTAAAATAGGAATTGTTAAATAAGTTAAAGGAATCACTACCAGACCTCCTTACATTAAAATAACAAAAATACTTTCTATTAGGTATAATTTGCATGCATTTTTGCTGTGAATTGCTATTATTATTGGTATACCAGACTATCTTCTCTAGCATAACTTAAGTAATTTTGCTATTTCCTTTTCTGATGTTTTCTTCTCTATTTTTACTTTGATGAAAAAGCTGTGCATTCTGTGAACTTCTGGCTAAATGCAGGGGAAACAAAAACCTTAGTTATCTTTCCAGTTAGGGCCAAATAACATCTTCTGTGTTTTTAGAATTTATTCACAGATTTCATTGTCTTGGAAAAGATCATCAAAGATCAAAGGAAATCTTGTCTAAACCCCCTGCCGTGAGCAGGGACACCTCCAACTACATCAGGCTGCTCAGGGCAACACACAGTCCGATCTTCAATGACTTCATGGATGTGGCCTCAATCACATCCCTGGGCATCCTGCTCCAATGTTTTACCACTCTCATTGTAAAGAACTTCTGCAGTGGTTTTGGGTGTCACCTGCCCCACACATACACACACACAATGAATTAACTCAGACTAGACTCAGCCAGCTGGAAGTTAAGGAATGAAGCTTTATATTTACAGCTTAGCACAATATATTTACAATACATTACAAATATTTACAGCAATATACAGTAGTATACAAGTTAAGAGTAATACAGAAATGCAAGACCCATCCCAGCAGCCAGAGTGCCCAGGAGGGGTTCCCAACCATTATTCCATCTTCTTTCCACCCCCTCCTACCCTCTCCCTTATCTCAGGATCTCTCTCTTACGTGCTAGGTGAATTGGAAGAGGGGATCAGAGAAGGGGGTCAGGAAGCAGAATGGTTAGTTGGAAAATGTGCAGGGTCAGGCTGAAGACTTAATGCATCAGAAGCCAAGCAGAGACTATTTTCTATGTTTGTGTCCTTGTTTTTATACGGCTCAGCAGAACAAATGGGTAATATAGACATTATCTTATTTTCCTCTTCACAACCAATGATCTAATTTATCTCATTAAAATATTCCAATTAGCCTCAAACCAGTACAACTTCCTCCTTATGTCTAGCCTAAAACTACCCTGCTCCAGTTTGAAATCATTACCCCTCGTTCTATCTGTACAAACCTTTCTAAGCAGTCCTTCCCCAGCCTTCCTTTAGGTCTCCTTCAGATATTGAAATGTAGCTATGAGGTCTCCCCAGAGCCTTCTTTTCTTCAGGCTCAACAGCCCCAGTTCTTTCAGCCTGTCTTCGTATGAGAGGTGCTTCAGCCTTCTGATTATCTCGGTGGCCTTTCTCTGAATCCAATCCAGCAGGTCCATGTCTTTCTTGTGTTGGAGGCCCCAAAACTAGACACAGTACATTAGCTGAGGTCTCACCAGAGCAATGTTAACATATGTATGTTTTCCTATAACTGTGGTTTTTATTCACAGACAAGAAACAAATGCTGAAAATTTTCTATTTTGTGGTAGGTCTGAAGAATCCATTAATTCCTCCTAAAATCTAAATCACAAAGAGTATACACAGAGCACAATGCAGAGAGAGGGACCTAACCCTCTGACAGTAGTGCTCTGTTAGGTACCTTCCTTAAGGGTGTGTGATATGGCTCCACTTACTAAAACTCCAACAGCTGCATCAATGCCCAAGATATTGCCCTATATTTTTTAAGCATAGAGCACTTTTGCACTGTTTTATGCTTTTAAATAGCGAGAAAAAAAAGAACAGATCTTGTTTGACCTTCCTGAAACTATTGACTTTGAAGCACACGCTGTGATAGCTTACTCTGGACAGGAGCCCTCCCTTGGGGCTTTCCAGAGACCATTCTTCACAGGCAGGTTAGATACCCTCATGGTGTAGGAAAGTATGAAAGGTTAATAGTGTGGTTCCAGGCTATTTCATACAACTTGGCCCTAGCATTAAAGAACAATAACTGGCAAATCCCATTTGTCAGTGTAGGTGTCCTTTTTGTTCCTGTTTTCAGGTTTCTGCCTTACCTTGAGCACACAGGTGAGCTTGTATAGTTTGTGAAGTCTTTTATATGTTTGGGTTCCAAAAGAAAAGATATGAAAACTGCTTTGTAATTTCACACTTACTGATTCTTACATTCATGAGGGATTTGTTGTTCAAATTATTTCTTTTCTAATTATGTTCTTTGTGTATTTAAAAAAAAAAAAGTTATCTTGTTCCCATGCTATAATAAAATATGACAGTCCTTGCCTCAAAAACAATGCATATTAATCATATTGTATTCTTAAAAGGCAGATAGAGGCATGAGTAAAGTTCTGCCTGAGGCAACCCTGTAAGCCTTTTTTTTTTTTCTTCTCCAGAAAATATTCTAATTTTTTGAGGAGTCATGAAAGCAGAAGTGCCCTTTGCCACCCTGAAGATAGTCCCAGTGCTCCTTGTTTGCTGGGAGAGCAGAGGATAGATGAAGCCAGCAGGAAACTGGTAACAAAGACATCAGTAGAAAAAACTTTTCTTGCTCCCATATGGAGTCCAATGCTTTCAGTGTTTTTTATTAGAACCTCCCAGGAGTGCACTAGTAGCATCAAACACTTGTGTTCTGACATTTCAAAAATCCCACATGTCGTCAATACAAGAATGGATATGCCTGTGCGAATAATGTAGACCAAAGCACATTAGAAACTCACAGAACTCCACATTTTAGATGATTCACCATAAGCTTTTACTGATCCACTTCTTTCTACTGCTTTCTCTATCCACACTTAGATAATTGCCATAACTGCTCTCTTTTCCTACATCATGATGTGTTTTTCCCATGTAAAGACACTTTTAAGTGAAGAGAGCTATGTTACCCATTTTGAATTCCCCCTTTGCTTAGATGAATGTGGGGAAAACTGTCTCAGTAGGTAAGAGCCTGTTAGTTCCAGCCTAAGCAATACCAATGACAAAATTTCTTCACCTTCAATCAGACACATGGTTCTGTTCTGCACTTTAAATACACATTAAATGGAAATTTAATTCCACCTTTTGGCACTGTTCCAATCAACTATTTATTTACTCTGAATTACTGACCTTTCCCTGCCACATCTTAAACATCAAGGCATTGTTTGCTCAATTTAATTGCCTATAGGTAAGTGAGTCCAATGTGCTCCTCTTCACCTTGGTGATGTAGACCCTGTTAATTGAGTGTAGCTGCTTAGAACACAAGGCATGTTCCTATGGGAACTGGAAAAGTTAGGCCATTATGTGCAAAGCCAGAGGATGACAAGCGTCTTTAAATTTTCAAGGAATCAATGTGAGTTGAAAAGCTGAAAGTCATGGCCGCGGTCAGGGTTAGCCAGATGAGCTTCATTTTTCTCCTGCAGGATCCAATTAACAGTCAAACAGATGTAATTAAACCTCAAGCCCCACGTTGGGCGCCAATTAAAAAATGTAGTGGGTTTGCAGTGACCTGCCCCCCCCACCTTTTAGAACCCCGGCTAAAACTCAGAAAAAACACACTGGAAGTTAATAAATGAAGCTTATATTTACAGCAATGCAAATATACAAGCAAATATTTACAAGATATAACAGATATTTACAGAAATATACAGTAGAATAGAAATACAGTCACCACACCCCTCCTGGAGACCAAAATCCCCAGGAGAGGGAAACCAAACCCCACCTACCACCTCTCCCTCCTTCCCCCAGCTTTATCTCACCACTCGATGATGCTGCAGATAAGCTGAAGATCGGTCAGAAAGATTAGTGGCAGGAAGGAATGAATGGTTTTAGTAATTTTACTCTGAATTATTTCAAAGGCAGAGAGACAAAGGAAAGAAGCTGGTGAAGCCTGCTCGACCCAGAGCCGACTGAACTGCGCAAGCACACTGGCTTATCTGGATGTTTTGGGAACATTCTAAAACAACCTTCTTTCTTCTCTCTCATTCAAAACTGGGTGAAGGGACATAGTGTTTAATTTCTCACTCTCAGGCAGCAGTCTAATTTCTCACACAAATTCTCCAATTAGCTCAAACCAACACAGCTGCATACAATGATCATACTCCTGAACAGTGCCAAGATATTCTTCATGTCCAGCTAGATGTGTCTTTCATGTCATTCCCTGATGATATGTCTTTTCTCCATAAAAACCCTATGAAGGAGTGGAGAGGCAGTGTTGTTTTTCTCAGATGAATGTTTGCAGTCATCAGCATACTCATGAATTTCTCAGTTTTATCAGGTTACAAGCAATTACTATGCATCACATCACCTGGAGTGCCATTATGCAAATTTGCATATGGCTTGAATGCTCTGCTTAGACAAATATTTATCATCCCTTAAAGCTTTGCTTGGAAAAGAATATCATACCGTCTGTTCTCTCTTATCACTTCACATGTACCATGATTTAAACAGAAGCCACAGCTGAAGGGAAGGTCTGTGGAGAAAAGGTCTGCTGCCTGCAGAGAAATTCCTTTCAGAGTTCTGTAACAATAAGACAAAGGGGGAAACTGTAAGTAAAAAGAAACATCATCTTGTTGAGTAAGAATTTAACTCTCTTCTCCGAGCTCCCACTCTGTGTACCCTAGGGCTGCTCCTGCAGTCTGACCAAGAGGGTTCAACGATCACTGCAGGAATGTTATTACAGAATAAGGCTTTCTTCCATCAGAGGCACTGGAACATTTGCTACCATCCAAAAACAAACAGACAAAAAAAACTTTTAAAAAAAACCCTGGATATTATCTTTGCCTCTACCAAATCATAAATTTCCTTAGTGAATGTTGATACTCAGGATAAAGTATGTAGTGGAAAATCTGCAAGCAAAAAAGCTATGATCTTAATCAGTTTTTCTTTGGAGGTATTAAGGATTATCTGCAAAAGAAGTGAATGAGAACTAGCAGTGATACTCCTGACAAAAAACTAGGCAGTCTGTGCTTAGTTGCCATCATTAAGTTTCTGGAGTACAACTCATTTAGAGATCCAAGTGAGCCACACACTGACAAGTGCAAACATGCACTTGTGTTTGGCAGAAAGAGAAGGAAGGAAGCAAGAGAGAGATTTCTCTTTCATTAAAATGTTGGATGGAAGTTGAATACAAGCAGTGAAGTTGGAAATTGATGATAGATGCAGATGGATGCAAGATGATGGTGTCAGCAAGTTAGAATCCAAATGTGGTTGCTCTCCCCACGTGTTTGCTGGAGACCACGTGGTAAGTAGCAGCAGCAGGAAGGCAAGATGCTGGCTGATGAGGAAGCAGGGACCAAGAGGGAGAAACAGGATGTTCATCCCCTCCTTTATAGAGGGTCTCAGCAGGAAGTGGGAGGGGGCTAAACACAACACCTGGGGGCAAGTCAGACCAACCGCAGGGAAGAATTAGAATCCAATTCAGGTAAGTCCCCCAGGAGGGCTTAACCCTTTACACTTGACTGACACATCTGAAGGCTGTATGGCCATTCAGCAAGACTTGGACAGACTGGAGAGCTGGGCACAGAGGAACTAATGAGGTTCAACAAGGAGAAGTGCAGACTCCTGCACCCAGAAAGGAATAATAAATTGCACCAGTACAGGCTGGGAGGTGATCTGCTAGAAAGCAGCTCCATGGAGAAGGACCTGGGAGTTTTGGTGGACAACAAGCTATCCATGGGACAGCAACGTGTCCTTGTGACCAAGAAGGCCAATGGCATCCTGGGGTACATTAAGAAGAGTGCCCAGCAGATTGAGGGAGGATTTTCTCCCCCTCTACTCTGATCTAGTGTAATGGGTGCGCTGAGTCAGACTCTGTCCCACATGACATCCTGGTCACCTAGCTGGAAAAACACAGACTTGATGGGTGGACAACTCGCTGAATAAGGAATTGGCTGGATGGTCGCACGCAGAGAGTGGTGATCAATGGCACAATGTCCACCTGGAGACCAGTGACAAGTGGCGTCCCTCAGGGGTCAGTGCTGGGACCAGTGCTGTTTAACATCTTTGTCAGTGACATGGACAGAGGAATTGAGTGCACCCTCAGCAAGTTTGCAGATGACATCAAACTGTGTGGCACAGTTGACTTGCTGGAGGGCAGGGATGGCATCCAGAGGGACCTGGACAGGCTGGAGAGGTGGGCTCAGGCCAACCTCATGGAAATCAACAAGACTAAGTGTAAGGTCCTGCACCTGGGTGGCTGCAATCCCAAGCACAAATCCAGGCTGGGTGGTGAGTGGCTGGAGAGCAGCCCTGAAGAAAAGGACCTGGGGGTCTGGGTGGATGAGAAGCTCAACATGAGCC
>VWZI01022243.1:0-37131 GCA_013396835.1 Psilopogon haemacephalus | reverse complement strand
CCTGGAGGTGTTCAAGGTCAGGTTAGATGAGGCCCTGAACATCCTGATCTAGTGGGAGGTGTCCCCGCTTATGGCAGGGGTGTGGAACTGGATGAGCTTTGAGGTCTCTTCCAACCTAAACCATTCTATGATTCTATTAAATAGTTAATATAATTTATTATTTTTAAATATGAATAATCTCACCACAGAACTTATTTTTAGCAGGTTCATTTGCACAGAACTTAGTTACAGAATTTCTTACAGAGAGACTTTTGAATATTTATTCACAAAATAGTATCAGACAGTACTCAAACCACATGGAGGGATTCTGTTGATATGTTGACTCCTATGGAAGGCTTTGACATTTCCTCAGGCTCTAGCAGGATGCAGGGGAAGGGAGGGGGGTGGCGGGGTAGGGGCGGGTGTTGGACAATCTCTGACCTGATCCTGGTTCCTCTTGGACTGTGTCCTTTTCCTGGAGTTCCAGTCTTGGCAGGAGACTTGCGGATGTGCAGGTGGGCACATCCTGTCAGTGGCATTTAGTTTTGGGCTCCCCAGTTCAGGAGGTACAGGGACCTACTCAAAAGAGGGCTGGGTGTCAAGAAGGAAGGGACGACTTCCTGTCACTTGTGCCCTGTGATAGGACGAGAGGCAATGGATGTAAACTACAACACACAAAGTTCCACCTCAACATGATGAAGAATTTCTTTACTGTAAGGGTCACAGAGCACTGGAACAGGCTCCCCAGAGAGGTTGTGAAGTCTCCTTCTCTGAAGACTTTCAAGACTCATCTGAATACATTCTTGTGTCATCTGCACTAGATTATGGCCCTATTCTTGCAAGGAGGTTGGACTGAATGAACTTTTGAGGTGCTTTCCAGCCCCTAACATTCTATGGTTCTGTGATTTCCAGAGGTCCCTATCAACCCCTAACATTCTGTGACCTTGTGATCCTGTGATCCTGTGATAGACTCCCACCTCTACCCAGAACTATCTTGGATGTCTGGCCTCGTGGCTGGGTTTTAGACACATTCAGAGTAGTTGCTGCAGCTTCAAGAGACCTTCAATGAGGGCATCAGCAAGATGCATGAAATCAGGAAGTCCTTGTTTCAGCTACCTAAGCCTAAATATATGAGAGTGGAACACTGGAACAGGTTGCCCTGGGAGGTGGTTGGGGCCCCATCCTTGGAGATATTCAAGGCGAGGCACATCAGGGCTCTGCATAACCTGATCTAGTTGAGGTTACCACTCCTTACTGTAGAGAGGGGTGCACTGGATGACCTTTGGAGGTCCCTTCCAACACAGATCATTTGATGATTCTATGAATCTAAGTGAGCAGGCTGGAAAGTAAAGTGAACCAACTGCACAAAGTCCTCCTAGAAAAGACAGTGGCTCTGGAGAAGGCACAAGGAACATGGCAGAGGAAAGCAAAGGAGCATTTTGTTAGGCAACAGGAGGAGGAGGAACAGCAAGCTGGTGGCATCTAGAAGGGAGAAAGGCTGCAGCAACAACTGGCCCAGGTGCAATAGGAAAACCTCTCATTCTGCCAGCAGCTGAGAAACGTGCAGAAGGGTGGCCAAGAAGGAGAGTGATATCTTTACATGCAAGGCCAGCAAAGGAGATGGAGAGGTGAGGGGAGCACTGACCAGATTTGTTCCAGTGGTGTTGGTGCTACAGAAGGTTTTGGTGCAAAAGATGACACAACATCCTCGTCTCTGCAATTAACAGACCTGGATTTCCATAGCTGGCCTAGTGGTTGAGGAAGGAATTTGCTGGACAGTCATGCTCCAGAGCTGTGCTCAGTGGTTGATGTTTGAGTGGATCTAGCCATGTGGTCTTGCAGAACAGAAAGCCAACAGCATCCTAGGCTGCACTAGAAGCAGTGTGGGCAGCAGCAGGTCAAAGGAAAAGATTCTGACAGCACAATGCACACATGGACCTGCTGAAGCAGGTCTGAGGGAGGATGACAAAGATGATGGAGGCTGCAGCACTTCCCCTGGGAGGACAGGCTGAGACAGTTGATATGCTAGCCATGATACAGGAACCTACACTAAGCAACGACATTTCTTGTTTCCCTAGAGAACAGGGGGACAGCTGCCAGAACACCCTGATGGTGCCCTCAGCCAGCTGCAGCCAACAGAAACCTCCAGTACTTGTACCTGTGCCTTCAGTGACCTGATAGAGGAGCTGAAGAAAGCTAAGGACAAGGTATGCATAGTCCCTGAGAGGCAAAGTAGTGGCTTGGGTACAGCATCTGGATGGGCAGGAGCAAAGCAGCTGTGCTCTTTGGAGACTAATTTCTGCTTCACCAGTGTCCAGAAGTGGTGACCAGGATGCCATACTGAACACCAGGCACTCCCACACCATTCTGGGCTTGGCTGCTTTCCTTGCAAGGTTTTTTCTTCTCTTGCTGTCTGCATAACAATGGTGCCAAGTCCTCTGGTAGTGGAAGCTTCCTACTTGGAAGCTGAAGCAACAAGATACAGAACCCCAGCCAAAGGGTTGTCCCAAACCTCCTTCCTGAGGTGAGCGTCACAGGCACCTGCCTGTTACCAAAACCTGCCAGGAAGTAGCAGCCTAACACAGCCTGAGCACTAGACAGAGAACCAGGGCTGTAATTTTCCACTTTTGATGCTGGAAGTGGGGAAGGAAATAAACTTATTTGGCAAAGTTGAGGTTCTTTGGCTTTTTGGTTTTGTTTTGTTTTGTTTTCATTGCATTGTGACAGGTACTGATGTAATTTTCTTTTGAGATAGCTGCAGGTTCTCAACCACAATAAACTATTTTAACCTGTGAGGAGGTGGCTGTGTATTTCCATCTACATCCCAGGGGATTAAACCAGTCCTGCTGCTGGAGACTCCTGGTTATCCCCAGCAGGAAATCCAGCAAATATTCCCCTGCTCTCAGAATGAGACTCAAGCCCCCATTCTTCTGGTGTGGTCCCAGTGGTGTGGATCTGGTGGTGTGGGTCTATTAGAAATTGTAGTGGTGGTGCTGGTGCTGGCACAGCCTGTAGAAACCTGCCCATATGCTACTGTCAACTGGGGCTAAGCCATGAAGAGGCTCTGGTGGTTCCTGCAGTGCAGGAGTGTGCATGTGTCACTTGTGTTCTCTGTCAGTAGCAGGGGAGATGAGCTGCAGCCTGAGGGCCAGGAGCATGACACCAGCTGCCAGGACAAGGAGGACATGCAGGCACAGGCAGGCAGGTGCTCTTTGGGACCCTCCTTGGGCTGTTGTTCTCTTGTGGGGCTTGTGGCTCCTCCTCTGCTCCAGGAGCTCCCTCTGGGCAGGGTGGATAATAACAGGCTATGAGCGCTGCCATGGCTGTTCCAAATTTGAGGAACAGGATAGGGAAAACCTCTGCTGAGATTGGAGCCACAGTGCCCCTGGGTCAGGCAGCACCTGCTGTCTTGCTGTCTTCACTCCAGGAGGAATATGGAACATCTCAAACAGGTTTCCCTCCAGCAGGGGTGGATTTCCTATAAAAAAGTAAAAAGGGGGAAAGGAAGCCATGAATTCCCAACCACAGTGGGTTAGCCAGCTCTGTCAGACACATACATTGGATGCTTAACCATATTTAGACCCACCAGAGACATGGTACATGGGAGTGAATTCCCTGAGGTCACACCCCACAATGCTCAGGCCTTTGCAGTCATGAATAATTTCCAAAGCATGGGGAATAAACAGGAGGAGTTAGAAATCCAAGTGCAGTTAAGAGGCTATGACCTGGTGGTGATTACAGAGACATGGTGGGTCAGATCCCATGACTGGAAAGTGGCCACGGATGGCTATGTCCTTTTCAGGAAAGGCAGGTCAACATGTCGAGGTGGTGGAGTTGCTCTTTAGGTGAGGCAGCAACTAGAATGTACTGAGTTCTGAGTTCTGTCCAAGGGTGCATGAGGTACGAGTTGAGAGTTTGTGGTGCAAACCAAGGAGCAGGTTAACATGACTGATACTGTTGTGGGTGTTTATTACAGGCCACCTGATCTGGATGAGTAGGTTGATGAAGCCTTCTATGGGCAGCTGACAGCAGCCTTGCTATCACAAGCCCTGGTTCTCATGGGGGATTTTAATTATCCAAATATTTCCTGGAAGGGCCACAGTCCAGGAGGTTCCTCCAGAGCATCAATGATAACTTCTTGATGAAAATGGTGGAGGAGCCAACTAGGAGAAGAGAACTACTGGACCTAATACTCACTACCAAGGAGGGTCTGGTTGAGCAGTGAAGGTTGAAGGCAGCCTTGGCTGTAGAGATCATGAGATGGTGGAGTTCAGAAGCTTGTGTGGTAGGAACAGAATACCAAACTGGATCACAACCTTGGACTTCAGCAGGGCCAACTCATGGGACAGAGTACTAGAAGGCAAAGGGGCCCATGGCAGTTGGTTATTATTCAAGGACCACTTCTTCCAAGTCCAAGATCAGAGCATTCCAACAAGTAGGAAATGAGAAAGGGAGCCAGAAAACCTGCATGGTTAAGAAGGGAACTGCTGAGCAAACTCAAGTGGAAGAAGAGAGTCTACAGATCATGGAAGGAGAGGCTGGCCAATTGGGAGGAGTATAAGACTGTTGCCAGAGGATGTAGGGAGGCAACTAGGTAGGCTAAGGCTTCCTTGGAATTCAGCCTTGTAAGGAGGTCAAGGATAACAGAAAGGGCTTCTTCAAATACATTGCAGTAAAAGCTAACACTAGAGGCAATGTAGGCCCACTGATGAATGAGGTGGGTGCTCTGGTGACAGAGGACACAATGAAGGCAGAGTAAATAATGCCTTCTTTGTCTCCATCTATACTGCTGGAGACTGTCCTCAGGAGCCTCAGACCCATGAGGTGCCAGAGGAAGACATGACAAAGGAGTTTTCCTTGGTTGATGAAGACTGGCTTTATGAGAAATGGGTTAGGGAACTCTTAAATAATTTGAACATCTGTAAGCCCATGGGTCCTGATGGCATGCATATGCAAGTGCTGAGGGAGCTGGCACAGGTCATTGCCAGACCACGCTCCACCATCTTTGGTAAGTCATGGCAGAGAGGAGAGGTGCCTGGGGACTGAAGGAAGGCAAACTCCAATCTTCAAAAAGGGTAAGAAGGAAGACCCAAACCTCTACAGACCAGTCAGCCTCACCCCAGAAAGGTAGTGGAGAAACTTATCCTCAGCGCTGTCCTTAGGCATACCAAAGATAAGAGGGTCATTAGGAGCAGTCATCATGGTTTTACCAAGGGGAAGTCATGCTTGGTCAACTTGATAGCCTTTTATGAGGACATAACCAGGTGGACGGATGATGGTAAATCAGTGGATGTGGTTTATCTTGATTTCAGTAAAGCATTTGACACAGTCTCCCACAGCATCCTTGAAGCTAAACTGAGGCAGTGTGGTCTGGATGATCAGGTAGTAAGGTGGACTGATAACTGGTTGAAGGAAAGAAGTCAGAGTTGTGGTCAATGGGATGGAGTAGCTAGTGAAGTCCCACAGGGGTCAATACTGGGACCAGTACTATTCAATATATTCATCAGCGACCTGAATGAGGGCACAGAGTGCACTGTCAGCAAGTTTGCTGATGACACCAAACTGTGTGGAGTGGCTGACACACCAGAAGGGATCTGAGCAGGGAGAAATTGAATGAAGTTCAACAAGGGCAAGTGTAGAGCCTTGCACCTGGGAAAGAACAACCCCAGGTATCAGTATAGGTTGGGAACTGGGCTGTTGGAGAGCAGTGAAGGGGGAAAGGACCTGGGGGTCCTGGTGGATGGAAGGTTGACCATGAGCCAGCAGTGTGCTCTTGTGGCCAGGAAGGCCATTGCCATTCTGGAGTGTATTGGAAAACCTGTGGTTAGTAGGACGGGAGAGGTTCTCCTTCCCCTCTACTCTGCCCTGGTCAGGCTGCATTGTGTCCAGTTCTGGGCCTCTCAGTTCAAGGAGAACTGCTTGAAAGAGTCCAGCACAGAGACACAAAAATTATTAAGAGGGTAGAACATCTTCCATATGAGGAGAGACTGTAGGAGCTGGAGCTCTTGAGCTTTGAGAAGAGGAGACTCAGGGATGATCTCATTCATGTTTATAAATATGTAAAGGGTAAGTGCCAGGAGAATGGAGCCAGGCTCTTCTCCATGATGCCCATTGACAGGACAAAGAGCCATTGGGTTGAAGTTGAGGCATAGGAATGAGGAAGAATTTTTACAGTGTGAGGGTAATGGAACCCTGGAACAAGCTGCCCAGGGTGGATGTGAAATCTCCTTCTCTGGAGGTATTCAAGACCTAGTTGGATGTGTTCCTCTGTGATCTGGTATAGCTCATCCTGCTCTGCATCCTGCTCTGGCAGGGGGGTTGGACTAGATGACCTTTTGAGGTCACTTCCACCCCCTAACCTTCTGTGATTCTGTGACAGACTAAATGTAAGCCAGAAGAGGATATTTGTTTGGGGTTTTTATTTCCCACTCATTTCATGTTTGCTCTTTCCTACAGAGCACTGAAAAAGATATATGGTGCTTTCCGAAAACCATGCTACAGCTTCTTCTGCATAAGGTAGGTCTAGCATCCAAATATAGAGGCAAAAAACCTAGATTTTTCTAAATTACAGGAAGAAACTAGGTCCATTTTATGTAAGTCAGGCTGACTACAAAAATAGGGAGATAAACCAGAGGAAAACATTTTGTGGCATAAGAGGGGAAATTAAAATCATTTTCAGATGCTAAAGATTTTGATTCTATCAGCTGAAACAAGAGATTGAAAGACAGACACATTCAGATAGCAAATTGAGATGCCTTGAAAGAGTCTTTGGTTGAAAGGGTGGTGCTGGGGAAATCTTTGCTAAGTAGAAATTAGTACAATAATGATTTCTTCATTTTCTTACCTCTTTTTCATTAATTGTCACATGAAATTTACAACCCAAATTGAACCAGAACATAGAACATTGTTAATGGCTCATATAAATCAGGAAAATTAGCTATTTTAACTGTTTTTCTTCTTAAGATCAATTTGTGCTGTCTGCCCAGCTGGAAGAAAAATGTATGCCTTTGTGTGTTGATAATGTGGGAGCTGCAGGAAATGTTATATTAACCCATCTGTTTCTTAATATATTATTTTCCTAAAGTTGTCATGTTCACCTTCTTCAGAGCTATCTGACCCTGCTTCTTAGTACTGGGATATGCTCAGAGCTGTGTGCTGGGTATTGAAGCCTGTAAAACACTGCCATGCTCCTAAGTGTCTACCTCCAGTCTCTAAGGAAATTCTGTAGAGGTCTTTCGACCATGAAAAAATACTGCTGTTTCCTTCATTTTGGAGGTGTCTTGTTTCAGAAACCTTAAAAGCACCCTAATTTTCAAAGGGAAGATGCTGACCTTGCTATCACTTTGGACACTAGGATCCATTGTGATTAGTTTCTAGGTGATTTGACCATGATCATACAAAGTAAATCCATATTCTGTTTCAGACTAGTGAATGACCACAATCAACCAGGAACTGAACTCTGACTAGGGAATGGCAAGTAACCAATCACCGAGGCACTTCTCGTTTTACACTGGAATTAAGCTGTTCCACCTTTGTTAACCAAATTGTTCTGCTTTTTGCATTTCATGTACTTCAGCTGGCTTAAAAGCCTAATTAGTAAGCAATGCTCTGAGAAACAGTGTCCAGCTCTACTGTTTCCACCACCGGTGGTGGAAAGCATGTCATCATTTTGAGACAAGTATCTGTCAATATCCTCTCAAATCCGTTATGATGCTCATGGTGTCTCTGTGCCCAAGTTTCTTCCTTGGCAGAAGCTATCTTGTCAAGCTCTGAAGTAACTAACACATACACGTGATGTGGATCATTAATGTGTTATACTTGAAGGAAAAGCCTGAGTACTCCTATATCCAAATAATCCAGCCATACAGATCTTTCCCGTTTATTGCTTAAACATATTCAGTACTGTTGCTTCACTAAACACTTCTGAACTTATCCCAATATTATCAAAAGCAATAAGGGAGAAAATTTAACAATGTATTAAATCTAGCCAGCAGAATCTTCTACTTTCTCAGTAAAGACAAATGAAAAGCAAATGGTATCACACAGGGTTGGTGTTGACTATGAAGAGTAAGACTTCAGGCAGCTCAGTAGCATGCCCTGGAGCAAAAGAGAAAGAACTCATGCTGTGGAGTCCTACTGGCCCACTGATCTGTTGATAGGCTAGGCCCTCTCCACTACAAGCTTCATGAATCACAGGCGAACAACTAGAATTGATAGCTAGGATGGTTAACCTATGAATTCACTGCAGGAGTTTCAGAAACAACATGTACAGGGAAAAAACAACAACAAAAAACAACTAAACAAAACGACACAAAACACAGCCACTGCAGGCCACCAAGGCTGATATTCCTATAGCACTCTTCAGTAGCTTGAAGGCACCCATTCCCCAAAGATGTGAATTGGGAGGCAATCATAGTAATGTCACAATGCATGCCACCCAGCACAGACAATGCTAATGTACATTTCCTCTTTTGTTTTAAGTTTCTTGTGTTAGCATCTTTAGAAGGCTGCTTACTATTTCACATGCTGTTTCTCTTGACGGAGAGAAATACAGTTATAAAACCCTCTCCATCATGTACTTTGTTAAAGACATCAGTATTCAGGGACATTAGTAAGTCTAGAATTACTTGAAAACTTCATCTGACTCCAGGCAATAAATATTCTTGACTGCTGCTCTTTGTTTTTCATGAAAATGTGGATTTTAATTTCAAAATTAGCAGAATAGAGAACATAATCTTTGTAATATAATCAATTTCATGGGATAAAACTTCATCATAAGTTTATCCCTTTGCTCATTCTATTGTGACTGTGTTTGCACTGTTACATTTTGCAGCATGTCAGTGGTCATTTCTGTTTGCACTGGATTACATAGCATAGACTTGACTAAATTTCCATGAATCTAAATTCCTTGTTACATTTTACTTTCTAACTGCACTTCTTATTTCTGAATAATTTTACACATGCAAAAGTAGATATAAAGCCTGTAGCATGTTTATGACACCATACAGAACATATTCCAAGTTCCTCTTTTCCTTTCCCCCTTTTCCCCTCCACACACATGGTTCAGGAGGATAAAATAGTGCTCCGACATGGAAGCTGTTGGAAGGAAATATGCTCTATATTATCAGCTAACTTTAATGTATTGCAAGTTGCCCCAAAATGGCCATTTGTTTGTCTCACCCTGGCCCTTTTTCTTTCCTCTCTGAGCCTGGATATCCTCCAGCCAAGCACAGGGCAGCAGCCTGGTGTTTCTCCTTGGTGTAGGAAAGCTGAAAATGGACTACAGGAAACTGGTTAACACAAACAGCAGTTTCAGTCTCCAGGTTCCTGCTATCTTCATTAACTCAACAAGAGTGTCCAGAGAAGAACAATCATGAGTTCTTCTGGAGACCTTTCCTAAGAAAGACACATGAGCCTAGCACCAAACAAGGCATCTCAAATCAGCCACCACAGGAAATTATTTCTCATCCTGCTAAACCCAGAAAAAATATTTGTCATTGAGGATGGCTCAGGGAAATAAGATTTCTATTGTGTGAGAAATTACAGCATTTTAAAATTAATTTCTGCTCTTAATTATATTGTTTATGAAGAATCTTAAAATCTGTGGAATAAGCAATGTCTCTGTTAAAATAGGGAAATGCCAGCTAAAAACGCTGGCATTTTCAATACAAAGGTTGAAAGAAAATCAAATGGAATCTGACAAGTAAATGGTTGTGTTCCTGTGACTTAGTAATTTTTTGAGATGTTGGCTCCAAGTTTTCTTTATTTTTATATAATGATGGAAATTAATATTCAGTTAGAGAAATTGTTTACCTATGTTACAATATTTTCTGAATAATTCTTCTGTGTTTTCTGAAGGGAATTGTCTTGTGTCAGTAGCTTGAAGAAGCCTTGCCCACACAGCTAGGCTGTGCCACATGTTTGGTGTGTACATGCATGCCTCCACACAGAGGCCCCCATTCCTTCCTGGAGAACCCACAAAAACGTCTTTGATCCTTTGAGAAACAGACATCACCTTCCACTGTGTCAGGCTCTCAGCAGGGTCTCTCCACCTCACTGCAGAAGAGTTACTGCTTCTATTAAGCTTTGCTGCTCTGCAGTATGTATGCACCTGAAAATTTAATTCTGATTACTGAGATGCCACTGTAGCCCAAATTTAAGCACAAGAAATGTAGCTGGAATTGGAAATGCTTCTGAAAGCACAGTGAACTCCTGAAGTGTGTCTACTGCTTCTGTAAATTACATCTGCCTAGGAGATGTAACACTGTATGCTTTGGGATTTGTTTTATTTGGCTTTTTGTTTGTGTAAGGCTAAGACCATAAGCAAAATAAAATCTAACTGTAAAGTTCAACTGTGAAATAAAAAGCAACGGGGAAATATTTCTTTCTTCTAGTCTCCAGGTGGAAGTTTATTGCAATCAAGATAATTATTCTCATAACTTCTTGATTGTTCTTTGGAAAAAGCTAGCAAGCACAGCCTTCCTAAGACACAAACTCTTTCCTGCCTTGAGAAAAAAGTAAAGAAACCTTCTTTTCTCTAACCTCAAAAGCTGCAGGAAGCACTTTTGTTTCAGATTTGTCCTCATCTTTTTCAAGGAAGACGTCAATTTAAATGCCCTTCATGCTCTCAATAGTTAGCTTTCTCCTGTTTGCACAAGTCACCATCAGCATGATGTAATTATTTTTCATATGTCAGACTTTACCCTAAATCAACACACTGCTAACGCATCTTGACTGCGGTGCAGGATGCAGAACATAAAGAGATTTGATTAGGTTCCCCTTTTAAAATCTGACATGGGCAATGGTTTTTATATTAGCTTGTAATGTGAAAACAAAATGAAAGTTTGAAATTAATAGGCTATAGAGAATTGCATCAGCTGCACGAGAGATAGGCTGGCATTGCAATGTGCTATATTTAACCTTCAGCCTGTGGAAGCCTAAGATCATGCTGACCGCATACAGCAGGGCTAATGTGTTGGTGGTGTTTATCTGCACTGGTGTTTATCTGCACTGCTCGTAGTGTTTAGCAACAATAGTTCATAGTACATCAAAGCCTTAAGATGAATGAACAGATTAATGAACCAGGAAGTAGGTGAGAATAGCCTAGAGTCCTACAGCAAGAAAGCAAAAATACTCAGCCAGTGCATGTCCATTTTCCCCCTCTAGACTGCCAGTCTGTGCTCCTGAATAGCATCAGCTCCAAGACGGTGTGCCACAAATGCATATCCTAGATGTGACAGAGGTACACATTGCTTTTCTCCAATGCAGCAGCTGAGCAGAAGGTGATAGAACTCTATCAAGAGCCATGAGAAGGCAGAATGCCATAGAGGATATCTTATGGATTATTGTCAAAATTGTCCCAAGCACATAAAGTGCTAGTCACCACTGAACAGATACCATGTTGTGAAGTTGGAATAAAGCAAAAATAGCAGAGACATCTGAAGTAATTCAGTTCTGGGTCTTGGGAGGCTGAGTGTAGCATGGAAATATAATTAAAAAAGCAAAACTAACATAAGTTGTACTTAAAGTAGACTTTCTTAGGTCACATGAGCAATCAAGAGCATGCCAAAGGTCACTCATGAAGTATATCTCTCTCTACAAGATAACTACAGAATTCCATGAAATGTGTCCCTTGTCACTGCTGGAGACCTAAGAATAAAGACTATTCATTTCTGCTTTATATTGCATAAATTTTTGGACCAAAGCCCTCCTTCTAGGGAACATGCTCCTAAACTTGTTAATTCAAGTTTTCTCACTCAACCTCCTGACATGATAAACAAGGTTCATTGGTTTGAAAAAATTTCTCATGAAAACTGAAATACTCAGCTTATAAATTCTTCAGTAGCTGGAGCCTCACATTTGCCACCTGACCACTCAGAATCACACAAGCTGCAAAGTAAGCCTGGATTTCACCTGATGTGACCCTCCCATGCAAACCAGGGCTAGCTTTGATGCAGATCGGGTTGGCTGATGTCTTGGCCAGTTCAGGTCTGAGTACTTCCAAGTATAGAGATTCACAGTCTTCCAGGGCAACCTGTGCCAGTGCTTTCCCACTACTGCTATAGAGATTTTATTTTCTCTTTAATGCAGCTCCTATCTTCTTGCCCACTGTCTTTCATAGAACACCTCCACAAATACCCTGGATTTTGTGTATCCTCTGGTCAGGTAGTTGTAGACACGAAATAACATTCTCCTGAGTCTTCTCTTCTCCAGGCTAAACAGTCTCAGCTCTTGCAGCCTCTCATATATAGCTCTCTCCTCATGTATAGAGATACTTCAGCCCCATCACCACCTCATGACCACTCACTGGACATATTTCCACATGCCTATATCTTTCTTGAACTGGGCAGCCCAGCACTAGGCCCAGTATTCCAGAAGTGTTTTACCAGTGGTAAGCAGAGCAGAAGGATCACCTTCCTCAACCTGCTGGCGTGGCTTTTGCTGATATACAGTTCAGTAAAGTGGAAGCTGCCAGGTACATTGCTGATTATTCTTCTGTTTGTGGTCCCTCAGGACATACTCTGCAGACCTGTTCCCCAGGTGTTCAGCCCCAGCCCGTCTTGGTGCCTATAGTTGCTCCTCCCTAGGGGTAGGACTCAACATTTGTCCTTGCTGAGTATCATAAGCCTCATGTTAGCCCATTTCGTTAGGCTTTCCAGGTCACTCTGACTGACAGACCTGATCTGCATCTTGCTGACCTCTCCTGGTACTCAGACAAACAATTTGTGCTCATTCTCAGAAATAAACAAACAAAGAAATAAATAATATTCCAATCCTAAGAAAAAATAAAGTAAGCAAAAAAGCTCACCACACATCTCACACACTTGTGCATCACCTGAAAAGACATTCCTGGAAGATAACTGTATGAAAGAGTTACATCCACAAATTACCCCATGTGCACAATGATTCAAATCTGATGCCATCACCTTAAGATCCCTCAACACCTTCAGCTGTAACCACTAGAAAAGAGTGGGGAAACATGTTGAAATAGCACTAAGCAGTGAGCAGTGGATTTGCCTATGTCGCTTGTTCTCAGATCTCCTGAATATTGGTTCAGCTAGGACAAGAAGCGGCCTGCATCCGTGCGTTGTACCCTATGTCCTTATTGCCTGCTGGTGTTTTTCAGTAGGTCTGTGTTAGGATTTTGTTGCTTTCAGTTTGCAAATGTTGATTTCTTTCTCATAGCATTTCTTTTTTCTTCTCCTAAGGTATTTCTGAGCAAGTTCACTTTCCTGACAGATTGCTATCAACCACTCAGCATTAAAAGTGGGAGCTGTTAGGTGACAATCAGCATATTATTTCAAATGAATTGAAAAATCAAGATAAAATAAAAAGAAAGTAATTTTCACTTATAGTACATTTGCAGGCAAAGCTGGGGGTAGGCATTAGAGATATTGAAGAGCATGAAGGTTAACAGTACCAGATTTTGCACTGCTGGCAGAATGTTTGTACTTAGGGGAATAAATGAACATATTTCAGCATAACCATACTGCAACTGTGATTCAATAAAACAGAAAAGCCGTGGAACAGAGAGATAATGCTGGTTTAATTTAAGACTAGCAGAGGCTGATTTCCATTGAGAGTAAAGGTAGGAAAAATGCTAATGTAATCACATTCCTTTGGGAAAATACAGTCTAAGTGATGTAGCACATCTTTATTTTCCATAGTTGTTTTTGTGTATAACATTTAATAATTTCAGAAAGCAAAGTACTTGGATGGTAGGAATATGCAGATTTTATCTCATGGAATGGGAGAAAGCTTGCATAATGCAGAAGCCTCTTTCTACATACTGTACTTCCGAAACTAAGGTCTGACCACCTGCAAAAGATTATTTGCTTCTCCCTTGCAATTTGAACACTGCACCATGTGAGGTCTGTTATAATTCTGAGGCATTTAATGGTGTGCCCATTTCCTACAGAAGACATAGACTTAGAGGAAGAACAAATATTGTTGTCGCGAATATCAATTTTAATTATTATTGATAATCATGGGGGGGTCCGGAATAGTCCCCCTGGGTTCTTTGGATGCTCGGCTGGCAAAGATAAATACACAAAATTGCTTGAAACACAGAATTAACAGTTTAAACAGTCAGAACTTCGAGAACAGAGTCTAAATACAAAGCAATCTCAACCACACCTATAAAAGCCCACGAAACGTGCGGTGGCTACAATGTTTCTTCCTGAGAAAGGAGAAGGAGAAGGACGGATTTATCCCGAATAGAAAGGAAAAGAGAGGGTTTTGCCTTGCCGCTTTTGCTATAAGCCGTGATGCTACTGCTGTTGCTGCTGCTGCTGTGCACGTGGCTGGTGCTGGATGAGTGCTGAGGCTTGAGTTCCTTGCAGCATGAGAGGGAGAAGAAGAAGAGACCCTAACAGCCATTGCACCCCCTTAAATACCCCATTAGGGGAGCATGGAACTGACCAATAGGTACTTAGCACCCACTGATTGGCCAATTGGTTCAAAATAGTCCCGCGCCCAGGGGTGGGTTTCAACACAGCACAGATCACCTGACTCGGGTGGGTGACTTGTACGTGCAGCCCGAGGTCTCCTGGTTCCAGGGCCATGTGGTGTGGCCCCCCCCCCTACCGCAACCCTCTTCTGGACCTTGTAATGGAAGGGGGAGTAGGATCCCAGGAACTGAACCAATTCTGGGCCATAATCACACCCATACCAGGACAATTGTAAAATGCAACAGCCTTAAATCAATTATTTTAACAAATTACAAATTAATTGTGATCAGTTTTGCAGAGTTTTGAGGTTGCAAGATAGATGTGATGAGTTAATGTGATTTGCTGCAAAGCACAGGTCACAGCTAGAAACCAAAGGCTGATTTACACAGCACAGCTAGATATATACCAAAATAAAAAGTGCCCTGAATTGCCACAGGTGGTGGTCACTGTCTTTTAATAGTCCTTTGAAGGATTTCTCATGAAAATATGATCTGACAAAAAAAAGTGAGAATTTGGGAATTTTTGTTAATATTAGGCTTTCCATGACAATGATGTGATATGAGCTGAGAAGTGGCGAGGCTGCCAGGGCCACCTGGCTCTTTGTCTCACTATCATCTTGCAAACCTTCCAAAATTTTCAGGCATTTTCTCAGCTGAATGAGGCAGTTCCCTCAAGCCCTCCCAGATGGCACTGCTACTGGCAATGGCACTGGCAAACATCAGGTTGATTTCAGGTGTAGACACCAGATACATAGAAATTTAAAGCTTCCCTGCAGTTCTCCAAGTGAACCAGGAATCCTAGTCATGGTTTCAATGATAACTGAAGCCAAAGTGAAATTAATTGGATTTTAGAGTCTGTAATTTTCTGTATTTACTGTCGGGAGCAAACAAGACAAATGTACAGGGGCATGTGAATAGACTAATACAAATCATTTACATCTGAAAACATCTTTTTCAGCAGGAAAAAATTCAAAGCACAGGTATTTTATCTTGGTAAGATCTTCATGAAAACAAACTTCATAAGTCAACTGTAAGACTGCTGGGCTTGCAAGAAAATATTAACTGAGTTTCCTAGCAGAGGAGAGTTTTCTCATACTAATAAGTTTTATGCAATCTGTTAGCATAAAAGGATGCTTCACTTTACAGATTCAGGCATCTACAGTCATATGTTTTTTATTTCCAACACAGTGAGAACACCACTACACTGCACATCAAAGGCTCATTTGCATGCATGGCCTCATTATTTTACACCTGCTGAGGCCTCCAACGTTTTGCTTACTGTATCAAAGGAAGATTCAGTCCTTGAAAAGGCTTTTACTACGATCTGTAAGAAGAAATATCTTCAGGCATGTACCTTTTAAAAATAAAGGGACAAGTATACCATGTGATTTGCTTTGGATAAAGGCAGATGAAGGTCTTAGGTGCATTTCAAAGTCTTGATAGCAAAAAAATCATTTAGCAAAAAG
Organism: Psilopogon haemacephalus; assembly: GCA_013396835.1. Taxonomy (NCBI): domain Eukaryota; kingdom Metazoa; phylum Chordata; class Aves; order Piciformes; family Megalaimidae; genus Psilopogon; species Psilopogon haemacephalus. Next base: position 21,237 of record VWZI01022243.1, on the reverse strand, counting down.
AAGCAAAAAAACCCCAACAAAACAAACAAGCTTCTTTTAAGGTACTACATGACATAGATTAGATTTCAAAATGCGTGTTCTGTCTGTCTTCCTCACTGACAAATTATTCTAAATCTGACAATTTCTAATGTTTTTGTCAAAGAAAAAGAAGTATTAATATAGCATTTCATTGGCAACTAACCTTCAAACAATGTATTTGCATCAGTCAATCTTGTAAGATGAGGTGAATCAGAAAAATGAAAACTTCTGCAGCAGTTTTTTATTTAAGTAACTTCTCCCAAGTCATACAGTGTAATGATTTCACTCTGATAATGGCTGCTTCTGGATTAACACTCAGAGCTAAATAATGTAATTGATTCCTTTAAACAAAGTTATTGAGCAGGCTCAGATGGGGGTGAAACAGATGTTTTGAGGGCTGGGCAAGAGAAAGACTTCAGCTAACTGTGTGAGAAGCACCTGGTCAGATAAAATATGGGATTTGCCAAAGGGTTGTTGGCTTTGACTTCAGAGTCCATAACATAATAAGCACGAAGCTGTGCTGTTTCCCAAAAAGGTGCATGGGTGGCATCAAGGACTGGCACAGAAGAGCCACTCAGAGGGGATCAGGACTGTGACTCACAGGAGCCCATGGCTGGGCTAACAGTAGGGCTCTTGGTCTTACATAGGAGGAAAAGAAAGTGGAGGGGAAGTGATAGAGTATCCACCTTGGAAAATACTCACAGAGCAGACACCCTCACATAGACAATACAGTAGTTCTAGAAACAATGTCCTTAAGAATGTGATCCTTGAGGAAAAGTAACTGAGCTGTGTTGCCTCTCCCTTTCCTCTAATTTTTCCTTGCATTCTATATATATATCTTTTGACTGGTCTCCTTCCTGGAGAAAAAAGTTCACTTGATTCACAAAGCATTTTTAAAACACAAGTGATGTTTCTATACAAAGGCCACAGACATGCTTCTCCGAGACTTGGAGCAAAGAGAAGCAGTGTTTACCTCTTACACAAAGCTTTCCATACATTTGAGCATTAACTGAAATGCAGTAAGGCTTATTGAATCTTTTAGGAAAAGCCAATATTGATTTGCAAATTAAATAGCAATTACCCACTCAAGAATTATGATTCCCGCTGTATTTAGATGGCTGCTTTTTGTTTACCAAAGCTTGACTTTCAGCAGTGCTATTTGACAGTTTATATACTACATGATGAAATTCCTTCACTGTTCTACTTTTAATTTAATATAGGCCAATTCTGGAAGAATAATGTCACTATCAGACCTGAATTCTGATTGTCTGTGAGATAATTGAGTCAAACTTTTTTTTTTTTTTTAAGAAGGAAAAGAAAAAAAAGAGTAATTATACTTTAAAGCTAGTAGAAAGGAAAACAGAAGAAAGACTCTCAGTTTATTCTAACACCAAGGAAGAGATAGGACTACAAACTGTGTTATCCTTTGACCTGTGTGATTCAGGATTCTATAATTACAGGGAAAAAACAAAACAAAATCCCCAACACCCCAAAAAAACCCAAAAAAACCCACAAACAACAACAACAACAAAAAAAAAACCACACCACAAACCAACCAGCAAACCACCCCCCCTCCCAAGGGGGAGTAATCTACAGGCTAAGGTGGATGCATTGGACAGGGACTTGTCCTAAGTTCTAGCAAATAGAGGATATGAACTTCCCAGACAGATGGGAAAGACCTGGTGGCTCACCATTGGCACACCTTGCTGCTCTAATGCTTTTCTTAGTAGTTTATCCTGTTTAGCAACATTCTGCCACATTCCTGCTACATTTGACACTCCAAGCTGTCAGCTGTTTGGAAACCTCTGCCGAGCCACCATCTGGAACACAGGTCAGTTGTGAAGCAACATTCATGCCAGTGTATCTCAGATACTGTGAGCCTGCTTGGCTAACCTGCACAGCACATGAGACAGCCCCATGCAATAGTGAGAGATATCTGTGTGGCTGTGCCGGATAAATTCTTTCTCCTGATGATTCCTGAGCAGTTTCTTTTTACCATGCCTTGGGCTGAGATGTGATCTTAGATGTGCTGAGTCCATACACACTCTGTTCATCTCTTCCAGTTTTATATTTTGCAGGTCTGGCCTAAAGCTCATCCATGCAACATTTAGGAAGAGTTGAGGAACGATTCACTGTGGCTTACCTGGTGCAGATCTGATGTCTGTGCTACTGCTTGGGTTTCTCCAGGCAGGAGCTCTGGAACAATTCTCCCTGGGTCATAGGAAAGCAGTATGGATAGCTCAGTTTTAAGGTTCAGAGCCACACTTGAATGACAACCTAAGGATAGATAGAAATGCAAATCGATCCTCATATACTGTCCCTGCGCTTCCAGGGTGGCCTCTGCTTTTGCGGCCAAGTGGCACGGGGTGGCACTGACATTCAAAAGCAGACTTGACTGCATCATCCTTCAGTGCATTTGAGAGATGCTCAACATCTGTCACACACAACACTGTGTCACTGTGACCCTGTGAAAAATGTGTAACTGTTTTACCCAGTCAGGGCATGTCAAGCAGCACAACTCAGAGCTATGCTTGATTCTCTCTGAGGCTATCTGCTTGTGTCCAGAGGTGGCCATGAAAGTCACAGCCACTATGAGCTCCTCCTCTCAGCAATAACCAAGGGTGTGTTTCATCCCTTTTGAGGCCCTTTGCCTCATGGACAGTTTGTCACTTAAGTCACTTTGGAGTTCATATTGTATTGTGAAACAAGAGGAGGACAGGACAAGGGGTAAAGGGTTTAAACTGGAAGAGGGGAGATTTGAATGGGATGTTAGGAGGAAGTTCTTCGCAGTGAGGGTGGTGAGATACTGGAATGGGTTGCCCAGGGAGGCTGTGCCTGCTCCCTCCCTGGAGGTGTTCAAGGCCAGATTGGATGAGGCCTTGAGTGACCTGTTCTAGTGGGAGGTGTCCCTGCCTATGGCAGGGAGTTGGAACTGGATGATCCTTGAGGTCACTTCCAACATAAACCATTCTATGATTCTATGACTAAATCTGTGGCAACTTTTGTTTATTATCCATATAAAACATGGTTGAAACATCAACAGAGCATGAGGGCATGTGGAAAGGAAAGACTTTCTGCTATAGTCTTCAAAGACCACTCTGAGCTAAGGCACCAGGATGCGGTGCAGTTCCTTCCATACTATTAGGTAAAGAAGTCTCCACACTGACCCAGCTAATCACCCACATATTTTACCTACCTATTTATTATATTATCAAAAAAATATTTTGGGTAACATAGCATGCAGGACGTGACAAATCAGAAGAACAGGGTCCTGGAGAGACGTGAGAAGCAATCCAAACCAAGAGTGTAAACACAGCAATAGTTACAACACCATTACAAATTTTTCATTGAATGAAATAATCCACTTTCAAATTCTAGAATAGGTTTCCAAATATGAACTGTAACAGGGCTGATGATAATCCACATATGACTGTTTCAAACATGGTCCAAAGGCTTTCTAGTTTCTATCTTGCTGCTCAGATCAGCTCTCACATGAAACATCCTGACTCATGCCCAGGTCTGTGGCTAAGCATCCATAGATCACTTCTTATAAAACATTAAACATGGAGTCTGTGAAAATTCTATCAGAACATGGATCATAATAAACACTCCCTTCCTCCACTTTCCTTGGTTGAAGCTTTACCCTAAGGCTAAACAAATCTGCTGAATTACTTCTGGAAAAAATTAATTTCCCTGTTCAGTAGTTTTACTTGTATTAATTAAAGGCAAATTCTTTGTGATAACTTGGATGTGAGAAGATACCTTAATATGCAAACCTTTCTGAATAAAATATCCTTTCGCCTTTGAAAAAGTTCCTCTTTCAAAAGCTCTAGTAAAATTACATAGCTATGCACACCTAATTAACCCATGCTATTAACATATAGGCATCTGTCACAAAACTAAAATGCAGAATAAATCTTATTTATTTCACCTCATCCTGGATTTAGTGAGCTACCTGTATGTTCTAAGGAAATCTGATCATTCCTTCCTGAAATATGACTGCATCAGAATACTTTTTAAACTGAATTCTTTTTTCCTTGTCTTAAAGGCACCTTTGAACTGCATTTTGATTTCTGATTGCAGAGCATGGAATTGTCATGGGATGCCTGGGATCTTCCTCTCTGTTAGTCTCCAGAGTCGTAAAAAGGGAAAAGAGTATCTTACAGGGAATTCAAATCTGGATTTATCATTGTGAAATATCCAATTTTCACATGTCTATTTCTGCCTCTTTCTTTCATAAATAATTCTATTTCATGAGGAAGAACTGGTCATTTTAATGTAATCCCTTAAAATAAACACAGTGATATTCCAGACAGTATTCCAGAATAGTCAGGCTATTCTTTTTTTACTAAAAAATAGGTTTTGCTAAAAGTGACAGTAGGATAGGACATTTTACATAGTGACAAAGGGAATCTCTCCTTCTGTCATGGAAGTTCTAAACAGGACAAAATAAGCCTGAACATGTCCTGGCTTGCCCAGACGTTTTTCTGCTCTATCTCCTTTCTGTTGTTGGGAGAAGCAACTGGGAAAGAAGACAAAAGGCCCTGGTGCCTTCATGTCTGTCCAAATTTGTTTACAGGGTACCCATACATGTTTATACACTTGTTTGTTTTCTGCCCTAAAGGGTAGAAGCAAGCCCTGACTTCACCTAATATGGTTAAGCTTGGAAAAGTGTCATTCTGATTGGCTAATTTGTGTCCAAAGGCCCGTTAGACTCAGGCTACATTGATAAAAGAGTTGAGCAAGTAACATAATGTACTTGCTGCTTGCTGCTACCACCATTGGTGTTCTGCCTTATTGCGCTCTCTGCTTCTGGCAGTGTTCTGCCTCACCACTGTTGCATCCTGCCATGCTCTACAGTATTATGTTTGCTAAGCTATAAGCTAGTCGTGCTACACAGTAACAAACCCTAATGCCTTGGGTTTGTCTGCCTGGAAACTGCTTTGAGTTTACCAGGAATAGGCTTCAAACGTCTCCAGGCAGATAGGCTTGCTTAGCCAGTGAGACATCTGCTAAGTCTTCTAACAAGATTGCACATCTGCAACACATCCTGCCTGCCCCTCTGCAAGTCTTCTGCCAAGTCGGGAGTCAAAAGGAATCAGGACCAGGTCAAAGATTGTATGCTTCTCTCCCAGCACCCCTGCTAAGAGCCAGGGAAGATCAGAAGCCTCAGCAGCTAAAAAGACACCGATCAAATTCCTTGCAAGTGTTTGGGTTCTGTCTGGACACTGTAGTTAGCCTCACAAGTCAGGAAATAATATTCTGTGAGTAAGCACACAAAGCCTCTTTAGCAAATCTTTAGCAAAACTCTGTAAGAAATTCTCTAATTGCAAGTGCCTTCTGTCTTAAACAGAAAGGAGATTCCCGAGTCCATCTAGTGGGCAAACAGTATATCAGCTGCAAGAACCTCTCTTCCAGTTCAATTGAGTTTAATGTTTTTTATATTATTGCTAGGTATTTCTTAAGTTTTCTAGATTTAGTTATTACTTTGTATAATGTTTTCATGACTGTTGTGAAGAATTATTAATAATTTTTAAATTACTTGGCAGGTAGTGAGAATCCTGATATCAAAATTAATAAACAATATTAATTTTGAAAAAATCCTATCACGCATCCATTAATACCCTCCATTACACCTTCCCAAACTGAACACAATACCTGAGTAGCAAAACCCCCAAAAGATCTGTCTGATTTGTTCATGTTTTGTTTAACAGACATAAAGTTTGCAATTGTTACAGAGGCACAAATTACTTTAATTGCAGGACTTACTTAACAGAAACCATAAGCATAGGCAGTCTTCCAGATGCAGGCTGGAAGCACAGAGAAGTGTACTGACCTTTTATCATTAATATGGTCATGGTACTCACTGTACTCACTATCATGCAGGGTCCTACATTTTGGCCACAATAACCCCATGTATTGCTACAGGCTGGGGTATGAGTGGCTGGAGAGCAGCCTGGCTGAGAGGGACCTGGGACTGCTGGTGGACAGCTGACTGAACATGAGCCAGCAGTGTGCCCAGGCGGCGTGGAAGGCCAGTGGTATCTTGGCTTGTATCAGAAATGGTGTCCAGGAGGACTAAAGATATAATTCTGCCCCTATACTCAGCACTGGCGAGGCCTCACCTCAAGTACTGTGTGCAGTTCTGGGCCACTCACTTCAAGAAGAATATTGAGGTGCTGGAGTGGGTCCAGATGAGAGCAATGAGACTGGTGAGAGGTCTGGAGGGTAAGTCATATGAGGAGAGGATGAGGGACCTGGGGTTGTTCAGCCTGGAGAAGAGAGGTAGAGGGAAGCTTATCACTCTCTACAACTTCTTAAAAGGAAATTGTAGGCAGTTGAGGGTCATGTTCTTCTCCCAGGCAACTTGTGACAAGACAAGAGGGCATGGTCTGAAGTTGTGCCAGAGGAGGTTTAGGTTGGATATTAGGAAGAACTTCCTCATGGAAAGGGTGATTAGGCACTGACATGGACTGCCCAGGGAGGTGGTGGAATCACCATCCCTGGAGGTTTTTATGAAAAGATTGGATGTGGCACTTGGTGGCATGGTTTAGCCCATATCACAGTGTTAGATTATAGGCTGGACTTGGTCTTGAGGTCTTTTCCAGCCTCAATGATTCTGTGATTCTGTTTTTTGTTTTAGGTCATCTTTCTACAACTGCAATATGTTTCCATGCAACTGGGCCCATGATATGGACAGATTCACAGCCCTGGCTAGGTCCCTACCTCTCTCCTAAGCTGGCAAAAATCAGTGCAGTGCATAGTCTGTGTTCTTTCATTCCTCTTTGTTTTTTACTGTAGTGGGTAAGTTTCCTCAATTGGTAACATGTCTTAACAACTTCTATTGGAAACATCCTGGTCATGTAACCTCTGGTGGGAAGTATCATACTTGCTGCAGGGGTACTTACTGGACACTCAGAGGTCCACAGCTGTGTATTCAAGATGTCAAGGCTCTGAGCAGAAGGGATCCCACCCCATACTGTGCAGATTGCAGTCTCTCTGAGATTCTGTGGATTTGCATATCTTGCCAAAAAACCGTTACCAGAAATTCGACATGGCTGGTGAGCTTTTATTATGGTAGCATGTTCGACTTGTAGAAAGGCTGCCTTTGCAGTTAGATGACTATAGTGCTTGCTAGAGACATCTGTCCTACTGCAAATGCCTTTCTTCCTTTCAAGACAACACTGCCAGGGTTGAACATTTATTATCCAATAAGTAAGTTATTATAATAAATTATTGTGGAAACTACTGATGGAAGAAAACTAAATATTTCTTAACATATAATCAAGGGTTCAATACAGCAAAAAACATTTCACAATTATAAACTGACAGAAGAGATAATGTGCATTATATCAATTCTCTAGTAGATACTGATCACATAGGTTATCAGATAGAAATTCTCTTGTATGTTTAATACACCAGGACTGCAGCAGTCTCCCAGAGAAGTACAGCTGAATAATCCAAGCTGACATCTGTCTGGGTGCACTATCACAACTCATTCCTTAAATTCTTAGATGCTGGTCTAAGAAGTTTGTTCATATCCATGAGCACTGAATGAACAATTGCCTCCCAAGACAGGTGTCCATTAACAAAATGGCATGCCTCATTTGGCCTTAAGCAGGGGTGACAGCTAATATAGCCATATGAACATGTGTTACGTATATACATGCCATAAGGCATAATCCTCTTTGCTCCATCCAGAAATATTTCCTATTGCCTGGATTATTGTGAGTGCTGGAAAGTATTTCAGCATGGGCAATTACGTCCGTAACATCTGTGTTTGGGCTGGAAACAAGGAAATATTGCAGAGTACTATTCATAAACATCCATTTAGAGGTTATTCAGTTCTTGTTGTCTGTGACAATATGAGCGATAGAAAGAGAGATCACTGACACATGTTGCTCTTCTGCCAGCTGTCGCAGGAGCGGCTGCTGATTCCTGGCATTAAGACTCACAAATGGCACAGCCAAAGGCTAATGCCCCCTTCCTGAGTGCAAAGCTATAGTCCAGGAAGCAGAATTTTTTTCTTTGGTTTACTTTCTTTGAAAGCAAATCACAAATGGAGCGTTTACCCAGTAAACCATCAAGTGGGTTTCAGCATTCACGTCCATTTTCTTTCACAATGCAATAAAAAGAGATGTGAAAATGCTTTCTAATATGGTTCCTGATTGAAAAGATACATTTCATTTTAAATTATTTATATGACACTATGTTTCATGAAGTAGATAATAAAAAATTAAATTACTTAAGAGAAGAATAGTACAAAGATCGCTGAAAGCTTAAAGAAATACGACTCTATGGCAGACTACACTTAAACAATTGCTTTCTGTCTCCCAAAGAATCACAGATTGTTAGGGATTGGAAGGGACCTCTAGAGATAATTAAGTCCAACCCCCTTTCCAAAGTAGGATCACCCAGGGCAGGCCACAGAAGAACACATCCAGGCAGGTTTTGAGTTTCCAGAGAACAAGATTCCACAACCTCTCTGGGCAGCCTGTTCCAGTACCTCATCATCCTCACCTGAAAGTGTCGCTTCATGTTGAGGTGGAACCTCTTGTGTTCTAGCTTGTACCCGTTGTTCCTTGTCCTGTCAGTGAGCACCACTGTAAAGACACTGGTACCTTCGTCTTGATATTTATAGACATTTATAAGATACCCTCTCAGCCTTCTCTTCTCAGGACAAACCAGCCCAAGTCTCTCAGTCTTTCTTCATTGGAGAGCTAATCAAGTCCTCATCCTTGTAGCTCTCTGTTGGACTCTCTCCAGCAGAAGAAGAGCTCTTTTACCTCAGAATGGCTCCAGCAGTAGACATTGATTTCATCTGCATCTCTGTAATACAACTAGTTGTGATGAAAATGTCAACACTGATATTCCCATTATTTGAAAGCAAATTTTCCATTACAAAACAAACATCTCTGTTTATCCAAAGCAGTGTTTTTTTCTCAGCTGGCCTAATTAACAGAAATGTAGCAGTATCTGTCTTATCTTACTTACCAAAGTATCTTAGATACTTAGATACTTTGATAGCAAAGAATTACTATTATTATAGGAATCAAGATGAATAAGAAAATAAAAACATAGAAAAACATCCTTCACATCTTAAAGTTGGCTTCTACCTAGGACAGCCCAAGTTAATAGTCAGAGGACTCTTGGCTGTTAGATTTTCTAGCAATCACTTTCAAGCTTTCTCCAAATGCCCTCGAAATTATGAAAAGGTCCCCTTAACCAGTCACAAACATTTCCTGGAATCTCCTTCCCACAGGTTCTCCATAAATTAATAACTACAGAAAATAATTATATTGCCCTATGGCCATGTTTGTTGTGAACAATATTTTTTCACAACTTCATCATGCTCCTTAACTGTATGCAACACTATTACACTCTGATTTCACATACAGATTATCTTTCCCTTCTGGATTTGTGTTCAGCACTTAGCAAAATGGTGCTCTAACTCTCAAAGTCTTTCCAGTGAGGATGCAATAGCAGGGTGCTGCAGCTTGTCTGGCTGTTGGAGACACAAAGAGACAACTGACAACCATCTCCTCCAGTGAAGCTTGACAAGTAGGTAAAGGTCAGCATTTCACCAGGTAGTGCTCTTCAAGCACTTTTTAGACCTTATTCCATGTGCTGTCTCAGCTGTGGTCTTTTCCTCAGAATCTTGATGTACTTGTTTTCTGTCTTTCTTCATTGCCTTTTTGGTCTTCTGATTCTTGCCTTAACTTCCAGCCACCTTTCTACTTTGCTGTTCAGATCACTATCTTGATGCTCTGGTCTTAGCCTACAATCTTGGATAATAAAGCAAAAGGGGAAACTGAGAAGTTTTTTGTATTCATTTAGTAGAAGTGGAAGGAGGAAAGCTGAGAGAAAGCTCAACAATTAAGTATTCACAAAGACAGCAGGATTAGTCATTAGTCTGGTCATAGTAAAAAGAAGGTCACTGAAGACGATGAAGTATGAAGAGATGCTCTCAGGAAGCTCCTCTGTCTGAAGTCAAAACATACACAGGACAGAGTGGTGGTGCCTGGAGCACATCAAGTGTGGCACAATAATTTGGTGGCTCTGGTCTCCCAGCTCCTCACATGATGGAAGGCAGAGCCAAGCAGGGGCTCAGCCAAGTGCAGAGGCTAGTGAATGAAAACTAGAAAGTAGATTCCAGTTTTCCAAGTGATCCTGCAGCTACAGGCATATTTTTTTTCCTGAAACTCAGACACTGACCAGGCCAGAGTGTGTTTGTTTGGAGCGTGGAAAATACAACCACCAACACCACCATTTGGAAGGCTTTCAAAAGCATTCTCCTAGCTGGAGGCAGAAGCCGCAGGCCACGGAGTTTAACAAAATAGTCCTGACCCAAGGTTTACAGCACGAAACTGCACACTGGAGGTCAGATTAGTAAGAACAGGTGGGCAAAATACAAAGCTACATAAACTAATTGGGCTCCCTGGTGGTGGACACTTGCCGTAAACAGGGGTGTTTTGAGTGACATATGTTTATCTTTTCCCCTTCCTTGGGATACTACTTCATTATATACAGTGATGAGACACCTGGCCTGGCAATTGCTGGGATGAAAATCCTTACGAGGATTTTAATTTATTCTGTGCAAAGTTTTCTCCTGGTAAAGCATAGATGCACTACTCTGACCACTACCTGGGGGTCGAGAGAGGACTGCCTGTCTGGAAATCACTGTGACTGGAGAGATTAGCATTTGGGAGGTATCTCTACCTTGATTGAAAAAAGCAGCTGGAGGTCACTTTTTAAGCCAGGAAGGAAAGGTAGGAAAGGAAGAAATTAAGCAGAAATGATTTCAGACATGTCACATATAGTCCAGATAGAGATGTAGCAACAATGAACAATGATGTTTGTGGCACCCTTGTTTGGAGGTGGGAAACCAGCCTGGTTACCTGCAGTCATTTGGGTGACTGGCCACTCTTCAGGGCAGCCACAGCACTGAACCCAGCTCTCATGGAAATCCCCATGCAAAGAGCAGAGCTCTCCCTCCAAGCAAGTTGGCAGCTCTGAAGCCTTGGATGAAAAGGGTTGGTTTCTTTTTTTGTTCACATGCCCTGTTCAAGTAAAGAACCCCATGATGCTCATCTGAGTGGCTATTTCTGTCACCTTAAAAGAATTAATTTTGTTCTAAGTGGCACAGCCTCCATCCCACCGCATATCTCACAGTCTTGTATAACTGGAAGCACAAGACAGGCCCATTTTTGTCCATGTCCAGTTCCTTCCACCTGTACATACATACTCATAGCACCTGGTGGATACATGATTCTGCCACCTGCCCTGGCAAGTCTGGGACTGCTGGTGTAATGTTTTGGAGAAGGGCTGGCTCTGGCCAAAAAGACTAAACAAAACTTGACACTAGCTAAGTTACTGGAGACAGGCACTGAGTAATCATGTTCCTACCTCTATAAACTGAAATCAAAAGTCAGTTATTCAGTCAGTGGAAATAAATGGATTTTTCCAGCTGGTGTGGCTGACGTATGCTGTATATATCACATTTATATATCCTCCCTCCACCAACCAGCTCCCCTCTCAATAATCAAGCTCTATGGCTATAACAATTCTACTGACTGGAAAGAAATGTGTGTTCACAACATGCACCAAGAGATAAATCCTGATACAGCACCAAGAACACATTCCGTGCATTACATGTGCCAAGAAAATAGGATTTATTCTGGTCATTTATGCTCCACTGGAGTGGAAAAAGGGGGAAAAAATAGGCCTTGTTATAATGAATTGGACTCTTTGAGTCCTACAGAAAATAATCCTTATGCATCAGCTAACAGGGTTTACCATCCCTCAAGGCAGGAAGGGACAGCTTTGTAGAACAGGTCTGTGTATCTATTCCCTCCTTCAGGTCCCGACCCATATCCACCCAGACCTCTGCTCCCTGTGCTGCTTCCTTTCAGCAGCCACTCACACAACCATGGCCAGGACTCTTTCCATGTCTCATAAGAGTGCCTGCCACAGCCTGTCATACACTGTCTGACATAAAAGCCCTTCTTTCAGCTCTCTGGTTTTTCTGGACAGGCTACTCCAAGAGAGGTCAAGTTATTGTTCATCCTGCAAAAAATGCCCAGAGTGACCCTTGTCCCACAGAACCTCAAATGCTTATGATCTAAATAGAGCAATGATGAGAGAAAGGGACATAGGAAGAGAGAGCACAGCAGGCCCAAGATACAGCTGAGACCAGAGCTGGCTTCAAAGCCATCTCCATTCCCTTCCACAAAGGAAGAGAAACTAAGTCATAAACTTCTGGGAGTTGCCTCCTCCTCCTCTGTCTATCCCTAAGGCCATAAACCCTCAAAGCATAAAGCACTCTTCCTTGGTTTTAAGAAAACATCTAGCACATTGCAGCTAGTACTACAACTACAGGGTAATCTGCAGGTACCTGGTTGGTATTTCACAGCTGCTCCAAATAGACAGCCTGTATAGCTATACCCTTACACACCATTGTGTTTTGTTTCTTCATTATGGTTAAAATATGTTTGCACTGGGGAAGTGTGGTGTTTCACACCACTTAGAGTTTGGAACTTACTCCCCAAAGGTAAATTACCACACTACTCAGAATTTGGAAGTAAAATTAAATTATTATTTACAAAAGTAGGCCAAATATAAAAGGTAATAAGAATATACATATATATATATATATATATATATATACAACTAGACAATAGCCCAGATATCCCTTCTGGACAAAGCCCAGGGGCTCCTACCAGCTAACAGAATATTATCTCTGTCCCACTCCCAGTCAGCATTCCTACCAACCTAAACAATTGTCAGCACAGAGAAAGCAGGCAAGGCCTGAGGGAGATACAGAAGGAAGAAACAAGCAAGCAAGAGAGAGAATACTCTGAACCTCAGATTATACAGCAATGTAGGTTACATTTTATTCATTCGAATATTCTCTTCTCTCATTTACCCTTCCCTCTTACTGCCCCTAAGAAATATCAGTCCTAAGAGTGCCTTCAGAAAAAAATCTTACAGTGGCATGGTCTGTTACTGCAAGTTTCAATTTATGTTATTTCATCCTTACCTTCATGTCTTCAGACTTTTCTTATTGAAAAACGTTTGGTTTGGTTTATTTTTGCATGCTAGTGATGTGGAATTGACAGGATATGGACGCTTAGGTAACATTTTGTCTTTTTCTTAAATAGAGCTGTCATGGATTTTTACTTTCTGGGAAAACATTTGAAAGTAAAATGTAGGAGGAAGCGAGTTGAATACAACATGATAGAAAGCTTCAAGGTAGGAAACGTAGTTGTGAGTGTCCTTCACATAGAGGCATACAACAAACTGCATCTCAGGCTCAAATATGTATTACATATGTATGTTCATACACATATGAACTTCATAACCAACAATTTTGGAAACACAGGTAGGTAAACTGATCAAAAACACAAAAGATTCAAAATGTTGTTATCTCTTTCTAAAGAGAATTGCAACTCAGCTGTAACACAGAAGTTGCAAAATCCTTCAATCATAAGCATATTACTCAAAGTAATAAATGATAAAAATAGTTAAAGCAGATATTCTGGATATTTGCAAACATCTGATACTTTTGCCTTGCTGAAATCAACAGGAAAGACAGTGCATGAACCTGGAGCTGGAGTACAGCAGTGGCTCCAGTACAGCTGGCAGAACCTGGTAGCACTGCCAGAGCAGACCTGCCAGTGTCTTCAGATAGACATCTCTGACTAAGCAGTCACTGATGGCTTTTTCACATCCCCCCCTTCCCCCACCCGTCCTCCCCCCCACCAAAGCATTTTAAAATTTATAAACACACTACTGTTGAAGTAACTGCTCTGTTCTTTGTTCTGTCAGAGGCACGATGGCTTTTGTATCAATCCAGATGTCTTTCCCAAGGTGCTATGACAAATCTAAAGAGTCAGGAATATACACAGCATGGGAGGAGAGCTCTGAAATTTTCCATGGATTACTTGTATCGAGCCTATATCCCGCCACACAGTTTAAGTCCTGCTCTTAGGATGGGTTTCTCCACAGCCTAGGGGTAACTCAGAAGCATCAGTGTTACTAAGCAGAGCCAAAAACAGGAGTGATGACCACCATTATTCATAGTTTGAGCTCCTCCCAGTAGAAAAGCAGAGCCTTGTTAGGTGAACTTGGTAATAGGATTGGCAGTGAGACACTGTCGTTTCTCTTCTGCCATATCATCAGTGCATATATTACCTAGACAAATTACCCCAGAAACAGGACACCAACACTTTTAATCAGGAGAGCATATTAAATATTCTTGATGCTTCTGGTGGGGGGAGAAAACCGTAATTGTCCTGAGCAGAATATATTTCCATACCAATGAAATCTCAAAATCAGTCTGCACTTCATTTCAGCAAAGGAAAAATTAGCATACCTCCAGATATTTTGGGTCAGTGGGGATACCATTACAGTGCTCTAAATCTGCAAGAGCCATTTCAAGCTGTATTGTTTTATGACAACTCTGTCACTGCAATGTGACAAAATGGCACTGTTTTCACTTTACACTAGGAGATGGGGATTAATCAAGCTCTTGTTGTTGTATACCACTAGTGAAGGCTTTTTACTAACCAGATGGGAGACTTATGAGTGTGGAATTTTTTTTTTTTCTGCACATTCATTAAGAAAGAGAATTAGCAGAGCAATTTACACAAGAGCAGAGGATCAAAACTTCCAGTGAAGTCAGGCAAACAACGTGGTTGCAACTGAGCAACGTCTCTGTCAGCGGCAATGAGAGTTTTGGTGCCCTGGGAATCTGGAGTAGTTCACAGATATGAGAGATTTTTTCCCTGCAGACATAATCCCTGTAGAGTCTGAAGGGACATCAGGAAGCACTACATTTTCTACTGAAGCTATATTAAAAAATAGATTAAAGTATAACAGTAGACCGTGTGCTCCCTTTAGTTCTGGCATGAGAGACCTCTGCATCTGGAGGAAATGAATTTGAAAGGGGCACAAAACCCCTATAATATATATCAATCTTGAGGTTAAAATACTGACATTCGGGGAAGAAACTTGAAGCTGCTACTGTGAATTTGTGATTGGGTGTAGGGGCAGAAGAAAGGGAATCCTGATGTCTGAAGGAGACAGCCTGTAGACACAAAGTCTGGGCATCTGAACCTCTAACCAATTGCCTGAGATAATTACCTTCATAACTGGCCAAGTCATTACCAAAGCACAAATGAAACCATTATGAAGTCCATGTCTGACAGATCAGGTGAGCTGTGCCCCAAAATCATGTTGCGTATCTCTACCAACCCTAGCTCCCAAATGCTTTATTCTAGCACTGGTGTGGAGGTCTGCACTATAGAGACATAAAATTTGAGGGAGATACACACCACTTTATCCTTAATCCAGAAACAAGCATCCAGATATTAATACAAATGGACTTCTTGAGGTTTTCAGCTTTCTCCAATTCACTACAAAGCCATTTGCTACATGTGGCTGTAGGATACAGTGTTCCCAGGAAGAAATGTGGTCTATTTCTGGACCAAACTCTGTACAGTATGTAAAAAATTCTTGAATTGAGAGATAATTGATGATAGAGACAAGTTTAGGGGGTTTGGTAGGTTTATATTTTTATAAATCATGAGTCAGTTTGGGCCTTCATAGTCTATTTTTCCATGTTGAATCCTGTAGGAGTATAATTTCCAGAAATATTTAATGACTATTTAATAACAGCTGCCTAAAATATTTGTGATCATATTTTAATATTCTCAATGACATAATCATTCAGTCCTGAAATACTTGATGGTTATGAAAAAATACATAATTTCTTTTTCAGAGAGCTCCCCTCAAAAGCAAACTCTGGCTATGAGCAGGACAGTCTCCCCTAGGCTGAAAAGGCACCCCAGGACCTCACAGTGGCAAAACCTGTTACTGGCTTCTTAGAAAGGCTGGAAGATCTTACTAGTGAAGAATTTGCAAATGTGCAGATGAAGACAAGATATGGGTAATGAAAATCTTTGCTTGAGGGCATCAACTGATCTGAGCTAAAAAGCAAAAATTTAGCTCCCCTATGGCAGCATTTTCCTTTCCTTTTGGTTGGGGAGCCACATCCTTCTAGCACCTACACCTACCTTGCAATAGATGTGCACTGCATTTATGAACCAAGCTGCTTGCTCATGGAGATCATAGAATCATAGAATCTGTCAGGGTTGGAAGGGACAACAAGGATCATCTAGTTCCAATCCCCCTGCCATGGACATAAACACCCTACACTAGAACAGGCTGGCCAGAGACTCATCCAGCTAGAGATCTAGTTAGGAAAGCCAAGGCAAAATTTGAACTGAATCTAGCCAGGGAGGTCAAAGGGAACACCAAGAATTTCTACAGGTACAATAATGATAAGAAGGGGACTAGGGAAGGTGTGGGCCCCCTCAGAAATACAAAAAGATTAAATGGTCACAAGTGATATGGAAAAGGCTGAGGTTCTCAATGACTTCTTTACCTCAGTCTACACTGCAAAGGCCTCAAGTCATGCTCCCGGAGTCATGGAAGATAATGGCAGGGACTGGAAGGAAGAGCTGCCCATCATAAGTGAAGATCTGGTTCAGGATAACCTGAAGAACCTGAAAATGTGCAGGTCCTGATGGGATACACCCGTGGGTACTGAGAGAACAGGCAGATGAGGTTGCTAAACCCCTCTCCATTATAATACAAAAGTCCTGGCAGTCTGGTGAAGTCCCCACTGACTGGAAAAGGGGAAACATAACTCCCGTTTTCAAAAAAGGTAGGAAGGAAGAGCTGGGGAACTACAGGCCAGTCAGTCTCACCTCTGTGCCTGGTAAGATCATGGAGCAGATCCTCTTGGAGGCACTACTGAGACAGGAGAATAGTGAAGAGGTGATTGGGTCCAATCAGCATGGCTTCACCAAGGGCAGATCCTGCCTGACAAACCTGGTGGCCTTCTATGAACAGGTCACAACATTAATAGATGAGAGGCAAGCAACTGTTGTCATTTACCTGGACCTGAGCAAAGCCTTTGACACTGTCCCTCACCACATCCTGGTCTCCAAGCTGGTGAAACATGGGTATGATGGGTGGACCACCAGATGGATAAAGAACTGGCTTGATGGCTGCACCCAAAGAGTGGCTGTCAATGGGTCCATGTCCAAGGGGAGGCCAGTGACAAGAGGAGTCCCTTAGGGATCAGTCCTGGGACCAGTATTGTTCAACATCTTTGTGGGCAACATGGACAAAGGCATTGAGTGCACCCTCAGCAAGTTTGCTGATGACACCAAGCTGTGTGGTGCAGCAGACATTCTGGAGGGCAGGGATGGCATCCAGAGGGACCTGGACAGGCTGGAGAGGTGGGCACAAGCCAACCTTATGAGGATCAACAAGGTCAAGTGCAAGGTCCTACATCTGGGTTGAGGCAATCCCAAGAACAAATACAGGCTGGCAGTGACTGGCTGGCCCTGAGGAGAAGAGCTTGGGAGTGCTGGTGGACGAGAAGCTCAACACGAGCCAGCAGTGTGCTCTTGCAGCCAAGAAAGCCAACCAGATCCTGGGCTGCATCAGGAGAAGTGTGGCCAGCAGGTCGAGGGAGGTGATTCTCCTCCTCTACTCCGCCCTGGTGAGACCCCACCTGGAGTACTGCATCCAGTTCTGGAGCCCCTATTACAAGAGGGATGTGGACATGCTGGAGCATGTCCAGAGAAGGGCCACAAGGATGATCAGAGGGTTCCTCTGCTATGAGGAGAAACTGAAAGAGTTGGGGCTGTTCAGTCTGGAGAAGAAGAGGCTCCCAGGTGACCTTATGGTGGCCTTCCAGTATCTGAAGAGGGCCTACAAAAAAGCTGGGGAGGGACTTTTTAGGCTATCAGGTAGTGACAGGACAAGGGGGAATGGAGCAAAGCTGGAGGTGGGGAGATTCAGACTGGACAAGAGGAGGAAATGCTTCACCATGAGAATGGTGAGAGCCTGGAATGGGTTGCTCAGGGGAGTGGTTGGGGCCTCATCCCTGGAGGTGTTTAAGGCCAGGCTGGATGAGGCTGTGGCCAGCCTGCTCTAAGGTAGGGTGTCCCTGGGCATGGCAGGGGGGTTTGAACCAGATGATCCTTGTTGTTCCTTCCAACCCTGACTGATTCTATGATTCTATGATCCAGCCTGGCCTTAAACACGTCCACGGATGTGGTCCCAACCACCTCCCTGGGCAACCCAGTCCAGGGTCTCGCCATTCTCATCATGAAGAACTTTCTCCTCGTATCTCATGAGATACAATAATACAGTTATGTCTTCATGGTAAGAACTGCCTAATTTAGAAGGTCTGATTTTTCTTAATCAGCTAATGAGGCAGATAATGGCAACTTCCTCCTCCCAGACTTGGAAAGGCTTGAGTATGGCTACTGGCCATGTACTCCATCTTGTGCAGTGACTGATAGGCAACTCTAATAATCCTAAACAGTCTCTAGTCCCAAACATTGCTGCCTGCAGGTCGAGCATGTTAGCATGCTTCCAGCCTTCAGGAGGACGAAGGAAATTCATTGAAGCCATTCCCTTGCAAAGGAAATGTGCTTGTATGTGTCTGCATGCTCATGAGTGTGTGAATTTCAGTCCTCTTTCTGGTAATTCGATTATCAGTTTAGTTGACTCCGATTCTTGGCTTCTGTAATTTATTGCTAGTTTTAAACACTGCCACTCTTATGATCAGGTTCCTGTGAGCTGGGGAAGCCANAAAAAAAAAAAAAAAAAAAAAAAAAAAAAAGTGTTCTTTGCATTCCTACAGGGGATTGAAGTAATCCTACCTTTTGTTAAATTTCCATTTTTAACTGAATTTCTGAGCCTGTTAATTTGTGCATCACAAATTAGACTTTCCCTTGCAAATAGGGATGATTTCAGAAGAAATATTTTTTAAAAAATATATCTATCCTCATCATTATAAAAAAACCTGTTTCTTCTACATTAATTACATGTACATTTAAATTCAATTTTCAGTGGGCTTCATGAGTCTGAAACTCTGTGCAGCTACATCCAAGGAGAAAGTACCCCCAAAAAAATTATTCAGTCCATTGCAGATTAGTGACATGAAACAAAAGATTGTGGAAAGTCTTAAGCATTTATGTCCATTTTTGCAAGAATTTTTATAGGGTATTTATGTCTATTTCGAATGGACTGTCTATAAAATAACATTCCATGGCATTCATTTTATCTGTTCTGGCTACTGTCTTAATTCTAGTATTTACAATAAATGTGAGTTTGTATAGAAAAGTATTGGAGAGTTCATTGTTGATAATTTTGTTTTCAGCAGAGAAACATGAAAAACTACCTGTACCTAAAGTATTTGTGCACTGTGTTTTTAGTACAAGTTGTATATCAGTTCCAGAGAATTTACTTACACCATTCTCTTGTGAAGTGAGTGATTTATGTGACTGATGCCACTCATGTAATCGAGACATCTTCCTTCTGTGTTGTAGGATGCAACAGGGCATAGAATTCTCTCCTTTCTGTATGTGGAGATGCTTGGTCAGCCAGCTACAGAGAAAAGCTATTATTTTATAGATTCTTAAAGTACTTTGATCTATCACATCCTTCTAATCACTGTCTGACAGATTGCACTTAATGAGCCTTACAAGGCGATACCAAAATGAGTACGGCTGCTGTCTCATCCTTTGAACAGCATCCAGACCACTATGGACTAGTAGGCAGCTAAGCTCCAATCAGACACTGTCTCATTTGTCACCGGTGTGATAGGGGAGACAATTGGAAGAGTAAAAGCAAGAAAGCTCATGAGTTGAGACAAAGACAGTTTAATAAGAAAAGCAAAAGCCATGGATGTCAGCAAAACATAACAGGAAATTCATTCACTACTTCCCATTAACAGGCAGATATTCAGACATCTCCAGGAATGCAGGATCCATCACGTGTAATGGCTACTTAGGATGACAAACACCATTGCTCCAGACATACCTCCAGACTTCTAGCTTCATATGCTGAATGCAATGTCTTGTGGTTTGGGATATCCTTTTAGTCAGGTGGCGTCAGCTGTTTCAGCTGTGTCTCCTCATTGGCAGGATGGTATGAGAAGCAGAAAAGGTTTTGACACAGTGCAACTACTGCTTAGCAATAGCTAAAACATCTTTGTGTTATCAACACTCTTACCATCATAAATCCAAAACACAGCACCTTACAAGCTACTATGAAGAAAATTAACTTTACCCCAGCCAAAAATTAGTACAAATATATCAGAATATATTTGTAATATAATATTTGCAATTTGAACAAAACAGTTCAAATATATCACTGAAGGATTGTCACTCCCTGAATGAATGCAAGCTGTCTCTGCTTTTGTAACTGAAGAGCAAAGCCTATCTAAACTGACCTGGCTATTTTATGAGGCAGTGAAAGATACAAGGCCAAAAGTATGATTGTACCACTTTCCCTTTACTTCAACATGATGCTTCAAACACTGAAGAAAAATGTTTCTTTGTTAGGAAAACTAGTTAAGTAAAATTGTGTGGTCCCAAAAGTGAAAAGACAAAGCCCAATAAGACCTCTAGAGCAACAAGGACTTGTAGTTTACAGGTGCCAAAAAGGAAGAAGTAACCCTCAGGAAGTTACAGCAGTACTTTGATCTTGCCATTTATTCAGAGAAAGATGTTTTGTGCCTTTTTGGTGGTAGTGTCTTGAGTTTGGCTAGGATAGGGTCAATTGTCTTCACAAGAAACTGGGAGAGGCCATGCCTAGGATAGCCAGCTGAACCAGCCAGTGTAGGGTTCAGTACCACAAACATCACGTCTGTGACATAAAGGAGGGGCCTGGCTTGGGAAGCATCAAATGTCTGAGGTGGTGAATCATTGGGTGAAAACATCAGATTTTACATTATTGCTTTTATGTATTAGTTCTTTACTATAGTTGTTCTGGTTGTTCATCTTTATTCTATTGAACTCCCCTTATCTCAGCCCATGAGGTGTTGCATTTTGCATTCAATTCCTCCTTCCCAGGTGAGTTGTGTGAGCAGTTGAATAGAGGTTGGCCATAGCTGGGTCTGAAACCAAAACTCAAAGAGTCTATACAGGTATGGAGAGAAAAGTATCTGTGAAGCAAGTTTAAGGCAGGTCAGAATATGTGCCCAAACACTGGAGTAATGTTTAATAACAGAACAGAAAGGGAAGGAGATGAAAGTGTATCTGTTACCAGATACACTGGAGATACAGGAGATGAAAGTATATCTGTTACCAGATGCACATGTGTTTTATTTCTCCTTCACTCAAAAAAAAA
>VWZI01022241.1:53395-127979 GCA_013396835.1 Psilopogon haemacephalus | reverse complement strand
CAGGATGGCCAGGGGATCAGACCCAGCCAGCACGGATTTAGGAGGCATGGGTCCTGCTTGACCAACCTCATCTCTTTTTATGACCAGGTGACCTGCCTGGTGGACATGGGGTAGGCTGTGGATGTAGTGTACCTGAACTTCAGCAAGGCCTTTGACACTGTCTGCCATAGCAAACTCCTGGCCAAGCTGGCAGCCCATAGCTTGGACAGGGACACTCTGGGCTGGGTTAAGAACTGGCTGGAGGGCTGGGCCCAGAGAGTGGTGGTGAATGGTGCCAAATCCAGTTTGGTGGCCAGTCATGAGTGGTGTGCCCCAGGGATCAGTGCCGGGGCCAGTCCTGTTCAATATCTATATTGATGATCTGGATGAAGAGATTGAGTCCAGTGTCAGTAATTTTGCAGACAACATCAAGTGAGGAGCATGTGTTCACCTGCTGGAGGGAAGGAAGGCTCTGCAGAGAGACTTGGACAGGCACAGTCCAATGCCAGGAGTTTTAACAAGTCCATGTGCTGGGTTCTGCACTTTGGCCACAACAATAACCCCATGCAGCACTACAGGCTAGGGACAGAGTGGCTGGAGAGCAGCCAGGCAGACAGGGACATGGGAGTACTGGTTGACAGGTGACTGAACATGAGCCAGCAGTGTGCCCAGGTGGCCAAGAAGGCCAATGGCATCCTGGCCTGTATCAGAAATAGTGTGACCAGCAGGAACAGGAAGGTCATTCTGTCCCTGTACTCAGTACTGATCAGGCCACACCTTGAGTACTGTGTCCAGTTCTGGGCCCTTCAATTTAAGAAAGATGTTGAGGTGCTTGAACGTGTCCAGAGAAGGTGAGGGGGCTGGAGCACAGCTCTGCAAAGAATGCCTGAGAGAGTTGGGGTTGTTCAGCCTGGAGGAGGAGGCTCAGGGGAGACCTTATTGCTCTCTACAACTACCTGAAAGAGGTTGTAGTCAGGCGGGTGTTGGTCTCTTTACCCAGGCATCCAGTGACAGAAGAAGAGGACACAGTTTCAAGCTGTGCCAGGGCAGATTCAATCTGGATATTAGGAAGAAGTGCTACATGGAAAGTGTGATTGGCCAGTGGAATGGCCTGCCTAGGGAGGTGGTGGAGTCACCATCACTGAAGGTGTTTAAAAGGAGGCTGGACGAGGCATTTAGTGCCATGGTTTAGTTAAAAGGGTTAGGTGATAGGTTGGACTTGATGATCCTAGAGGTCTTTTCCAACCTGGTTGATTCTGTGATTCAGTTCAGTAGACATTGCAGTGATAGGTACTTGCTGGCTGGTGACTCATTACCTTCAGTTAGATACTTTATCTCACATAAACAAGATTCATCCTTGCAAACATTAAAGTATGTGGGTTTTTTTGTTGTTCAGGAGACTGTTTAATTTCATTCTATATCTGTGGCATTTTCTGATGTCTTTCTTTTGTATTTCAGTCTTTAATTTGGTTGTCTTTTTTTTTTTTTTTTCCCTGTTAGTAAGCCGTGTGGAATTTACAGAATCATAGAATGGTTGAGGTTGGAAGGGACCTCAACTATCATCCAGTTCCAACCCCCCACCATAGGCAGGGACACCTCCTACTAGAACAAGTTGCTCAAGACCTCTTCCAACCTGGCCTTGAACACCTCAAGGGAGGGAGTAGCCACAGTCTCCCTGGGAAACCCATTACAGTGTCTCACCGTGCTCACTGTAAAGGACTTGTTCCTAACATCCAGTTTAGATCTCTCCTCTTCCAGTTTAAGATCTTCCTCTTTTAGATCTTCCTCTCCCATTTCTCCTTGTCCTGTGATTATAAGACCTTGTGAATAGTTAATATGACCTGACCCCTGGGGTTTTGAGACCCATCCATGGAAATTTTCAATTTCCTGGCATAGAGATTTTTCAAGGACTAGACCCTACATTGTTCCTTTCTGTAATTAATTACTTCACATATCCTCTTTAGCATATGATTAGGTTTAATGGTTGAAGTAAGGAAAACTTGAGTAGAAATTCTAGATAGGAATTGTGGTGTTGTTTATTTGTAGCATTTATGTATTTTCCCTTAAGCAGTGTTGTTGCAATGATTTGGATAACTGGATACAAAATGGTTTCAGTAATAGAAGTAGCAGAGCGAGCTGACTAACTATGAATGAGCACAGAGATTAATTTGACTACTGAAGTATATGGACTGTTTTTTCTTATCTTGCTGAAAGCATATTCTTTGTGCTTGAGCAATGTGTGTATGAAATAAATGGAGAACCCAAAGAAAGAAGGCCTCTGTATGTATGTCTGCACTTCAGCTTTCAGAGTTGGGTTTGAGGCTTTTGGCTCATTTGATTGTTTTCCCCCTTCCTTGAGCAATGGCCTCAGGAGTGAAAGTTCTGTTTTCATACAAAGCCTTTCTGTGAAAGAGTGGAATACTATATTAATTTTAGTATGCTGCTTTCTCTCATATCAACCCAGAATTCTGTTCAGGTTCAGCATTTTCAGTCCTCTTCCACTCAGACTTCAAATGGGTATTGATCACTGCCTCCATTTTAATTAAATCTCTGCCTTTGGTTATATTCATGTCCCCAGGGCACAGCTCAGTAAGATCATCACTTGTGCAAAATACATACACTTGGGTAGTGCACTGTGCACTGTCCGATGTGTTTTCCTGCCCTTCACTGTTGAGATCATTTTACAGTGTGAGTAAAATATTTTTCCAGATGCCTGGGAAATGCCCAAATCCCAGCACAGAACTTTCCACAGGCTGTGAAATCTCTGTGTACTCACTGAACTCTCTATGCATATGAATATGCAGCTTAAAAATGATGCCTTGTAAAAACATGCAAATGAGATTAATGGCTGTGGTTCATTACTGGTTATTGATTGAGGTTAAACATCACTGGACAACCACTTGGGGATGATAATGGATTTGAAATGAATGATCCACCGCATTGTGTTTCAGAGGAATTGTGACACAGAATTGTCATTGTTAATGTAGCTCATAAATCTGTTCCATACATGGAATTCATGTATCTGAACTCCTTCCAAATGGCATTTTTCCTTACTTCAACAGCCCTTCATTAAAACTTGAGAGTTTGGAGTCATTCCAATGGAGAAAAAATAACCCATGCTGGATGGGATGGGTGTTGAGATTAAGTATCACAGAGTAATAGCACATCATTTTATGTATGTTATGGATATTGATTGGTACTATGCATGATTTCATGTGGGCTAAATAAAATAATTTATTTTTTAAATGTAATAGTGTATAGGAAGAATTTAACTTATATTTGCGTTTTTTAAGCGAAGGTATCAGAATGGTACAGAATAGATATCATTGCTGGAAAATATAGTAATTTTGGAATGTTGACTTACTGCATTTAATTTCAGGTAAAACAGTTATTTCTCATTAAGTTAATGGAGGGAAATTGACTTGGATGTATTCTAAAGCAAGGTGGCAGAAGTGAACTTAAGCAACCTTCATTGTTGTTGGTGATATTGGCTAGGATCTTGCAAGCTCCCTGTTTCAAATAGGATACACAAATGCTCCCACCTGTTCATAAACAGGTGTCAAATTTTGCGGTGGGATGCTGGACCTACACTGGAAGGAAGTTTTTGGAAGTTTTTTTATTTTTTTATTCAAAAGCCAAATATTTTGGGGGTTTGAAAATGTTGTAATTTATGTTTTTTTATATTAAAAGCCCAATATTTTGGTTGTTAGAAAATGTTGTCATTTACTGGTCTTTAAATCTTACATGGGACCCTGCATTGTCTAGTGCCTGCTGTCCTGCTGACACGCATTTTGCTACATCTAATCTCCAGGCTTTGTAATGAGTTTATGTTTTGTCTTTTCATTTCTATTCCTTAGCTGGCGTGCTTCCAGCCTCCTAAAAGACAATTTTACGTGTTCCCAAAACTGCTTTCTACCAGGTGCCTACATTATTTTAAAATTTAATTACATGACATTGAAAGACAGCTAACTCATTTTTCATATGTTAAAAGGAGTTGCTTGCAGTGAATGGTAACATACAATATTTCTGGGGGTGGACCAAGCTTATCATAGCAAGCTGATGGGTTCAAATGTGGAAGGCCTGACTGTGGTCTGCATAGATTGTAACCTCAATTGGAGCAATCTGCTACCTTGTGGACATAACAAAACCACCATAATTATGATTCTGAATGCAGAACTATAGGCTGTGTTTGGAGCAGACAAAAACCTTGAAATGAAGGAATAATTGTTTACTGGGACAGAGACAAGGTAGCCAGAGAAGTGAGAAAGGTATCAGGTAAAACAGAATCTCTCTGTGTATTTGGTTATACGTGCCAGCTTCTGTCAGAGGTACTCTGACATTTCAAAAAGGGAAAATGCTTTAAAACATGGAAGTTGAAACTTATTTATAGGCGACCTGACTTATCTGAAAATTCTGTATATATCATACTGTAACTCTAGTCCCAGTGTCTGTCTTATTTAGAAGCAGTGACAAGTGGTGCTGTGCCAAAAAGACTACTTTGGGGGTTTTTTCCCTTTAATGTTGTACCCAGCTGTTGGCCAGGTAGAATGGCAGGAGGAGACAGTTACCCTGTCTTGGGTCAATATGTAAGGATGAAATATGATAAAAAGGTCTACACAATTAGGTAATGTAGAATGAAAAATTGCCTTGAGTGTTGCACTTGGTGTACTAAGCATTGACAGTTTTCTGAAGATTTCCATCCAATAGCCTTGTGTCACAGGTTTTGGCAGGATGGTTACATTTTCTTCTCAGACAAAAAGCTACTTACCTATGTACCGTTCACCATCTGATGGTTACTGCTGTGCTTCCTGGCTTTAAAATTCTTCGTCAGCTTATAGAATGTCAGTTTATGATTGATTTTGCATTTTAAAAATCTAATTCATATACTTTCCCCCCCTCAGCTTTGATGATAAGTGAGGAAAAGAAAAGTTATTTTCACATTTCTACTGTTGAGTATTCTGGAATTCACCTTTTGTATAAATGACATTTTATCTCTATTAATAAAACAGGAGTAAAATTTGCTTTAAGATTATTCTGAAGTATGAAACCTATTACAATTACTACACAAGATGTGTCTTAGACATATAGTCTATGGGGATGATGAAAGCAACACCCAAAAAGAACCATGGATACCACAAAACCTAGATGTTTTAATAAGAAATGTCACTATAAATAATTAATGTGACTCAAAGTTTCAGTAACAAAAAAAAAAAAAAAAGTGAACTATATCTCAAGTCTGTTTCAAGGTTACAAAACCTGTTAGAAACAAAATCTTTGCTACTGGTTGTTTTGTTCAAATAGAGAATGAGGACATGAGTATGCCTATACATGCCAAATTCTTATGGACCATCATCCTGTCTTCAGCAGTAAGTGCCACAGGTGTGTTGAAGAATGGGTAAGAACAGCAAAGGTGTTTGTGAGGTTTCATCTTGGTACCCTCCTTAGCTTTACTTTTTATTTCAAAGATTTTTTAACTAAATGCAGTTTTCACTTAAACCTTGATGCATTCCTCTTCCTGAACTTTGTCCTGTCTTCTTTGTACCCTTAAAGAGTTGGATTCACATCATCCTATATCAAGGAACTATGAAAGTTTTATCTCTGGTGTGTAAAAAAACCAACCAACCAAACAAAAACCACCAAAAAAACCTCACCCCCCCCCAAAAAAAAAACCCACCTGTTGTCTTTTCAACATTTTTTAATGGGAACTTATAAAACAATATGCCAACTCCAAGCCTTATTTCCATTCAGCCCAATTGTCACCTTTTCTGCTGAAAAGAAAGTGAGGGGTTGTGGCAAAAACAAACCACAGCAATTTAGGACAATAAAGAAGACTGACAATGACTTTATAGCTGAATGGATGTTTGGTACTTTCACCCCTTAGATTTTTTTTTTTTTTTTTTAATTAAATGGTAAAGAAAGCTGTCATAATCAAAGTTGGGACCCCATTGGTAGGTATATGTATTTACTGTTTTAACTTCATTTCCAAGGAAAATTAAGCTTACAAGGATGTATCCCCCTGCAACTGCATGCTTCCTTTGTGCATGTTCCTTCCCTCTTCCATGCTTTCTAGTAGCTTTTAACCTGCAGGTGATTCTAAGAAAATTTGGAAGACAGAAGTCTAAAGGATCAATCATTTCCTAGTATAACAGCTAAGATGATAGTGTAGAGGCAAAAGAGACTTCCACAGGCATTCAAGTTTCATTAATTCATTTTATTTTAATGGGATAACTCTCTTTTTCTATATATTTTGTTTCTTTACCTTTCCTTTTTTTGACCTCTCATAAAATGCCAACAGAATTAAATTAATTTCTAAGAATTCTTCTATTGGGCTTTGTTGTGCTTAGGATCTGCCTGCACTGGTATTGTTAATAGTGTAGTACCTTTTAAGTTTTGCTTTAGAGTAATTGCATGAATGGATGTGGATAAGAGGGACATTATTTTTCCAATTAGTCAATTGGAATATTGATTTTAAAGTATATTTTACATTGCCATGGTAAAACATTATTAATCCTGCTCCTAGACTATATGTTTAAACTTTTTTTTGTTGAGTTGCTTATGCTTATGTTGTACAGCCAAGTTCCATTCAGATGCTAGCTTTTGCTGCAGCTCTTTTAGGATACAACCTTTTAAAACATCTTTTGTTTGGTTTAGTGCGTTGCTTTGAGAATCATTGTTTGCCAGCATTATGTGTAGGGCTTTTGCTTGCCACCTTTTCATTTAGACTGTAATTTTCTCAGGAAAGTAGCAATATCTTAACAAAATTGTTATCTGATCCATGGTACTGTCCCTGGCAACTACCATAAGTATCATTCCTGTGATTAAATCTTAACATGAGGTATGTTAGATAGAGAAGTCTACCTACAGTTATTTCCTAAACAAGCTGTAGAGCAAAACTCAGACTAAAGGTGATCAAGAGTGTTCAGTGGTTATGAAGAGGTATAGCTGCAGTAAGTGATATGAACATTTGAAAGAGAGATGTCCTAGGCAGCTAGATCTAATGATACAAATGGCTTTATCATTTATTTTGGCTCATGCAAAATGCCAGTCCTTGTAAGTTTTGAAGAATGGGATCTATGTTTCTACTTGGCAGCTCACGATGTGCAGCTTGCTAGCTTTACAATCCACAGTGTCTTCAGTAATCCCTGGAGTGGTTTAAGATTCAAGCACAACTCTGTTGTCCAGAAATACATGAATGAGGTGCAATATTTGACGCTGTGTTGATTGATGGCACTAATGTTTGATGCATTTAGAGGTCATGGCTGTCCAGAAATGTAACCAGCTGCCTGAAATGCTGTCAAATAACTAATATTGGTGCTGAATATGTCCTTCAATTATTTGTACATCTGCAGATTGGGAAGCATTAATGAAAAAGGATCTCATAGAGAGAACAGTGAAACAGGAAAAGTGAGGAGTCTATAATGAAAGGTTGTGTGTGTGTGTGTGTGTGTGTGTATGTGTGTGTGTTTAGAATTTGAGGGAGGAAAGACTTGGTAAGGCTTGAGAAGTTAATGCTCCATCTGCTATTGTGGAACACGGAATTAATATTTCCAAAGTTGTTTTTCCCACTGTTTCTGGAAGGGCAGGTATATAGCATAAATTAGGAATACCTGAAATCAGCTTAAAGGTAGAACTGTATGCATATTTGGTATCAAGAAATAGATCTATTCATAGAGAAAATGAAATGGTTACAGGTGTCATGGATGCTCTATTGATTAGAACTTTTGAAAGCTTCTTCTACACAAACACTTTATACACATGTATTTAACCCCTTATGTTGTTCTGATCTGCTGGAAAATCTAAACAGAAAATACTCTAAACAGACTAAGCAAGGTCATACAAATACAGCTGCTCGGGTCCATAGAACACTGTATCTGACTGCATAGCTGTGTTTCTTAAAAAACATTACTAGTATCAAATTATTTGCAAAGTTTCAAGTGACAGAAAAAGATTTGTGCTGTTCTTGTCTTCTAAGATATTGTCTGATTTGGTAAAAAAGAAAGTGTTTTATTAGCTGCTGAATTCAAGATATAAATACTGCAAAGGATTTATTGGAACTTTGTTAGTCCTAAATTCACATGGAGGTTATATATATATATGTGGTGGTTTAGCAGTTACCTGCCCCTCCACCCTTTGATATAACCCAGGCTAGGACTCAGAATGGCTGGAAGTTGGTAAATGAAGCTTTATATTTACAGATATGCTCAATATACAAGCAGATATTTACAATGTATATACAGTGAAGTTGGTAAATGAAGCTGTATATTTACAGCTATGCACAATATACAAGCAGATATTTACATATATATACAGTGAAAAGGTAATACAGAAACACCACACCCCTCCCACAGATCAAAATCCCTAAGAGGGGTTTCTAACCACCCCTACTACCTTTCCCTCTTTCCCCAATCTTATCTCATCATCTGTTAATGCAGCAGATAGGCAAAAGTAGATCGGCTGGAGGGTTAGCAGTAGAAAATAAGTTAGTAGAATTATTAAGAATCAACTACAAAAAGGCAGGGACAAAGGAGCCATGCAAGAAAGCAGCCACACCCCAGAGAGGCCTGAAACCGTCTCCCTTATCTATATTTGGGTTACAACTCTTAAAACAATTTTTTTTTCTTTCTCAGTAAAGCTGTGAGTCGAGCAGCATCACCTGTTTTCCTCTCTCAGCCTATAGTCTAATTTTCTCACTCAAATCCTCCAATTAGTTCAAACTAGCATGATAGATCTGCTGATAATTAAGGTAAATTTATAATATCGTATTTCTATATGCTTTTAATATAAAAAACAGTATATATTTTATTTTAAAATAATTAATATAGTAGAGGACTGTGTAGGTATGCAAATTAATAAACTGGCAGTCTAAAGCATTAAACATCTACTTTTCTCAATTTTTGTTCCCCCAGGTAATCAGAGAATCATAGAATGTCATGTGTTGGAAGGGATTGCTAGAGATCATCTAGTCTAATCTCACTGCCAAAGCAGTATCACCTAGGGCAAGGCACACAGGGAACCCATCCAGGTTTTTAAAGTATCTTTAAAAGGAGACTCCACAGCCTCTCTGGGCAGCTTGTTACAATGCTCTGTAACCCTCATGTTGAGGTGGAACCTCCTGTGTTCCAGCTTGTACCCATTTTTCCTCAGATATTTATAGATGTTAATAAGTTCCCCTTTCACTTTTCTCTCAAAACTAAACAACCCCAGTTCTCTCAGACTCTCTTCGTAGGAGAGATATTCACGTCCCAGTTTGACTCGTAGCTCTTCATTGGAGTCTCTGTTGTATTCTTGTCTCCCTTGAACTGGGGAGCCCAAATTGGATACAGTTCTTTTGTCATGCATGTAGATTAATAGTGCAATAATTAAAAAAAAACCAAAAACTGTTACAGATCCGAGTAACAAAGCATTGCCCCAGGATTTTGGGGTGTTTCTTTTATCTCTCAGTACCAAAAAAATGTTGCAAATCACAAACAGTGTCATTATGGATTATCTGTTAAGTAGGTAGGGATTTTTTCTAAGAGCAGCGTTTTGATTTATATTCTCAACTTGGCTTCATATAGTACTTTTCTTTCTTTATGTATGTGTCTGGTTTGATTGCTGGTGTGCAGCAAGGGTTTCATGAGCACAGGGTGCAAGCCCTCTGTTAAACCAGCTCTGACAGCTGTCATTCCTATAAGCAGCACGTTGTGCTTCCCAGAAATGCTGACAATAAGTTTGTACATGAATAACTGCAGGTCCTCAATTGATGCAGCTCCCATTTCTTTAATGAAGTGATGGGTTTTTTTATGCCTAAGGAATATTAGGGAGCTTGTGTTGCATGGGATTTGGGGCATGGAGTCCCTCTGTTCCTGAGTATTGTTGCCCTTATTTTCACTGTCAGCCTGTCCCTCAAAACTTTTTCCTGCACGAGGTGCGCTTTTGTTTCCAATCGCTGACTTATTTTTTTTTTCCTCCTTCGATCTGTAGAGGAGCGCTAAAACTCATTTCTAACTTTCCCCCCCTGCCACA
The DNA here is from genome assembly GCA_013396835.1 of Psilopogon haemacephalus. Lineage (NCBI taxonomy): Eukaryota > Metazoa > Chordata > Aves > Piciformes > Megalaimidae > Psilopogon > Psilopogon haemacephalus. The sequence continues at coordinate 117,995 of VWZI01022241.1, read as the reverse complement.
AATTGCTGGATTAAATCCATTTGAACTACCTTCCTGCTCATATTTGTTTTCTGAAAGAATTTAATCACTGCTTGGATGGTGTATGCTTAAAATTCAGCCCAAGGAACTGGTTCTTCATGTAGCATTTTGGGGATAATATATTAAAAAATGCGTAAGCAATAAATCTCGTTTTGTGATTCACAACAGTGGCAGCACATAGTACCCTCCAAATCAATTATAGATTTCATCAGTCCCACTTTATACCTGCTTCAGAATTTGTTTTAAAATAGCTCTTATTTTATATATGTAAAAAGAGTATGACAATTTGTCATTTCACTACTTTTATCTGTCTCCAGAAGTGAGATATAGCTAAAGTTATTAAAAGTACAAGTGTTTCATTAATAAAGGCACATTTATTTCTAGCAACCTGACAAAATTAGGGTCTCCTCCAAACCCTTACTCAGGCTTCAAGCCTTTATGCTCTGCTGTATGAGGGAAAAAAAACTTCAGAATTATTCCTGTGCAATGTTAAAATTTTTGAGAGATTAATCTCTCAGAGCTTTGTTGTAGGCATGGGGGTGTAACTGCCTTAATGAGCATTATAATGATATTTTCACCAAAAAAAAAAAGCAATCTAAGTCATAAGTGGTAAAAATAGTCATCAGTTTAGGTAGGTGATATTTCATAATTGCAAATTTTTATTTTTTTTTTTTTTAACCAGTGCAAGAGCAAACTAAATATCTCTGAGTATATTCTTAAGATGAAGTTTTACAGTAGTTCTTAGGATCAACCCTTGAGCTGTTTTCAACTCTCGCATTTTTACATCCAGAAATTTGGAAGAAGCATTTCTACTGCCTCCAATAGCACATTTTCCATTATTCAAATAAAACCAGACTTTATTGGATGCTAAGTGCAAAATCATCTTACTGATGTTTGTGATACAGGAGCAGAAATTGGTCTTAGACCTCAGGGTTAAAGTATCTTTGACCTCTGTTTTTGTGTATTATCCTCTTTTCTTTTTTTTTTTTTTCTATCCTAGTAAACACAACAGAAAACCTCCATGATTCCTGGAAGGCTGCATTATTATTTTTTCCCAGTATTTTAAAAGACTTTGGAATGAAGTGGCTATACAGCCACTGAAAGACTGGTGCAAATCATAAGCAAAATGGCTGCGTTTCTTGCAATAAAACATGGGCAAGTTTCAGAATGGGTTTGGAAGTTAAGTCCCAGAAATCTGTTAGTGTTCTTTGAAGGACTTGGTGAGCATTTGAGTGAAGGAGATTCATAAACTCAGCATACTTGGATTTTCAGTAATTTTTTTCTTAAAGTCATTTCACAAAAACTCTAAAAGAAAAACTTTTCTGAATTAAAAAGAGGAAATTTATCTTGTGTTATTACAATTATCTTGGAAATTGGGGAAGACAATAAAGTGGAGGGGCTTGCCCATTAGTCTGGGCAGCAAAAATGATGGTTGTGTGTGAAGAAGTACAAGAAAATGTCCAGTCACAACAACTGGCACTAAAGTGACAAGTGAAAGTGCAGATAAATGCAAAATTAACACACATATGAAAAAATTATCCTAATTGTATGTCCTGAAAATGAGTCTAAACCAGCTATTAGTACTCGGGAAAGAAATCTTGGAGACACCATAGTGAGGTTTCTGAATGCCAAGAATGGTAATCAAATTTAAAGAATCCAGAACCACCACCAAAAAACACTACTGTGCCTTTGTATGTTGTCCTTGGGTATCTATTTCTTAATTTTCCTCTCAAAAGATGTTGCAAAGGTACTGAAAAGGTTGGAATAATATATGTGTGAGGAATGAGTAAATATGGTAGAAGACTTCAGCATTGCAGGTGAAATATAATGGGCTCTATAATACAATTGTTTTAGAGATGGTAAATGTGCAGTTGGTGTTTGCTTTTAATTACAGTATTAGAATTAGAAGCACCAAATGAAATGAAGTAAGGTATTTAAGGCCCAAAAATAGTTTTTCACACAATGCATAATTAAATTTTGGAATTCGTTGACACAAGAGATTGTGGATGCCAAAGGTTTGCATTTGTTCAAAAATTAATTAGTCATGGAATAAAAAAAAAATCCATGGATGCTTGCTAAGCAGAAAGCTTCTGTCTCAAAGAAATCCTGAGCCACAGGCTCAGGAGAGTTTAATAGGAGAACCATAGCACATACTTTAAATTACTATGTTCTCTTTAATAAGAATCCCCTAGCAGTTGTTCTGTAATATATTGTTGAACTGAATACATAAGTCAGTCCACATTTAAATGAAATAGAACTGTACTAGTTTATAAGTGAAGATTTGTCCAGAAAGTCTACTCTGTGCTATTCATTTATATCCCAGGATACAGTGAATGTGTTAAAGTGTTTATAGTGAGTTAAAAAAAGACAAAATAAAAAATGCTTAAACAATAATTTATATGTAGAAAATGGTATGGATTTGGCAAATTAAAAAATATTATTCCCTGCAGCTGTTTCCTTCTGTCTTGAAAGAAGTTCTCTGTACTTAAGTTGTTTTACTGGTAAACTCATAAATAGACTACAAAAAGAACAAATGTAATTTCAGGAAGCCATAGGTATTTTCCCATGGTCAACAGTTACTTCATGTCTCTTTCTCTTTTGATACTGTAAAATATGACTGCTTCTTCTATGATGTATCAGCAAACTGTGTAAAGTAAAAAATTCAATGTTTTCAAACATCATTTTTGTTCATATGTATTTCAAGGTAAAAATCAACAATTGCTGCTTAATTAATCTCTGTAAACATAGTTAAATTATTTTACTGTGAACTTCGAAAAATCTTCACCTATATTGTTCCTAAAAACTGCTCATTATTTTTATTCCTCAATAATAGAGGCACACAGCTGATCACTTCAAGTGGGGATACTGCAGTGTGGATATGGGACTTCTCAGAATACAGACGCACTCTGACTTTAGGAGAACATGACCAGGCTCTATGGGTACTACTTACAGTGGTTTTGTGGTTTCTACCTCCATGGACAATACAAGTGAAATACAGGATGATAATAGGTAGAGTTCCTGATAGCTCCACTTAATAACCACTGGTTTATGTTTTGGCACAGTGAAGAAGTGATGCTTAGCATCAATTTGTGGACTTCAGGAACAGTGTGGTACAAAAGAGTGTGGTACAAAAATCAGACTTCGATGTGATTCTTTACTTAACAGGGAGCTGGGAAGCACTTAATTTAAGATTGTGCGAAAAAAAATAACTTGACATCTGTTACTCTGTGGTGTGTTTTTTTTAAGGTCATAGCTTTGTGGAACTTCAATACGTAATTTAATATGTACCTGGATAAAAAATATAAGTTTTCTAATATAGTATTTCTAGTACATAATCATACAAAACACTTTAAATTAGGTTTGGACAAGTGGAAATTGATTTTGTTCATTATGCATGTTTTGGCAAGGTGACTTCTGATAAACTGACATAGAGCTCTTTATTTCCTTTATCCAGGATGCTTCTAGAATAGTAGTATAGTCCTGGTTATCAATTAATAAGTTCTTCAGCATTCTTCAGTTATAGCTGAGATGACATATTTCAATTAATTTACACCTTAAAAAGAATGGATTTTTTTGGTGGTTTTTTTTTGTTGTTGTTGTCATTTGTGGGTTTTTTTCCTCAAAACTATGCCTTCTAAACTTCTGAATGACTTGAGTAGAGTTACTGACACCATGTTACTGTACTAGGACTGACTTGTATTATGTTCACTGACAAGTCTCCATTCTCACAGACGTTTTTCCTGATTCTTTATTATCCTACCTAATGGATTTTCCCATTTTCTGTTGGTCTTGTTCTTCCTTTGTCTTTGAATGATGTGAAATCCACCCTCAAGCTTGTTTTTCACTGGAGGGAAAGGAGCTTCATTGGAAAAGCAAGGGAGAATGATTTCCTTTATTCCTTTTGCCTAGACCACTCTTGCTCTGCTGCAGATGGAGTGAGCCCTGCAACTGAGATTTGGAGACCTATTTTGTGAGGGCACTTGGTGAAGCTGGGTGTGTTAAGAGGTTTTATTATACAAGTGAAGCACTTTTCAATTCATACATGCTTGTAAGAGATTTGTCAAAATGTAATTCAGAAAAGCTACTTAAAACAGACTGAAATTTTCAGTCTTACTTTCAAATCAAGAATGTAGGAAGCATCAACTAACAATAAAAACATTGCTTTTAAAATTATATAAGCAAAGCATTCTTTCATGAATTATTCTGAATTATTTTGGCTAAATTGAGAGCAGCTACATAAAACAAAAACTTGAAACAAATAATGTTTATAAAATCATAGACAAAGTAGTTAAAGTTTGGCAAAGTTCAACATGGCTGAGAAGTGGGTTTTATAACAGAAATTGTCAACCTGTTCTGATAACAGATGATGCTTCCACCATTACTATCAGTAATAAGAATTAATGATCAGTGTTTTGCTTAGAAATGAAAACACCACAAATCTATTGTGCTTTTGCCTCTTTTTATAACCTGCTGTAGGATTTTAATACTTTGATTGCCCTTTATGACATATTCATGGCCTTTAAGAACTAATACTAAGAATAGTTTTAATTTTATGTCAGAATGGTTTTGAATTTGCATAGACTAAGGCTTTGTTCAGACATTTCAAAATGTCTTCTCTACTGAGGAAGCTTTTGTAGTCAGAAGAATCAAAGCAGATCTTCATCACCAACCCATGCCTCCCACTCATTCTCATTACCAACCTTCATTTCTATCTTCAGTGTACCTGGTGTGTATTTTGCAATTGAAAATGAGAGAGTAATAAGCACAGGCATGATGTGAAAAAGTAGTAATCAGCACATAATTATTAAAACTTTAAGTCATGCAAAAAATTACAGTGGCTAAAGGGAGCATTAGGTGGCATAAAAATGTGGTGTAGTATGCTTGAAAGAGAAGTGCTTAGTATATGAAATAGGGAATTTCAGTCCATTCACAATAATAGCCCATATGTTCATTTGCATATCAATTAGCAAAGTCCAAAAGACAGTTGAAATTTGTTTAGATGAACTTGTAAGATGTGCTGTAGAAGGGCACATGGTGTGTGCCCTAACTCTAAAATGAGAACAGTATAAAAATTAGATGCTCTTGAAGAGCTTCTGTACAAAGGGAGTTGTTGACAACAAGACATGGCTCTGTTCGTTGTAAGACATCCCACCTGAGGACCTAGCTCTGCAGAATACTCATCTGTTATAGAATGGACTGTTATAGAATGGTTTAGGTTAGAAAAGACCTCAAAGGTGATCTAGTTCCAACCCTCTGCCATAGGCAGGGACACGTCCCACTAAAACAGATTGTTCAAGGCCTCATCCAGCCTAACCCCGAACATCCCCTACACATAATTTATCCTTTTAAAGGAAAGAAAATCTATATTAAAAAAAAAAAAAAAGGAAATTGAGAGTCCTACAAGGCTTTACGGCCTGTTCCTCTAGCATCTTCTATTCACCAGTCTGACATCAAGCAGTCACTAAGACTTCTGTCACCAAGAACTGGCCAAATTTAACTGTAGGACAATGTGTACACCCTGAGTCCTACCCAAGGCCTCACACCCTGCAGCTTCCCCCACTTCTGGGGGTAGCAGGCAGGTTGTCCACATCATCACTGATCATCTCTTCAGATGAGAATTCTTGAAGGTATCTTGGATCTGCAGGCAAGTCCATCTACAGCAGCATCCAGCTAGTTTAATCCTGGCATCTATATCTCACAGCACATTTATCCTCCAAATCAGTTACTGCCTACATCTCTTTTCAGAGGCAGATTTCGCCCTTCACTGGAAATGCAGCAGCTAAGGGGACAGCTGAGACATCTGGCCAAGAACATGGTGGTTTCATCAAAACTAAAATTTGCACAACTGTATCTATGATTCTATGATTCTATAGTCCACCTACAGTTACCAGAACTCTTAGCTGGCTGGTAAAGGAAGTGCTCACTACACAACTCATCTGCAGTTGATCCTTATGCCCATCTTGACTAATTCAAGAGAAAAAAATCAGCCTGTGTAGAATATATAGCAAGATGCAGAAATCAGAGGAAATTACTGATAAATTAATCAAGTTGGTAGTTTCCAGTATGGTCTGTCATTGCTGTATGAAAGAACCTGCACAGTATTTTGGCTTGGCAGTACTAACTGGCTGAGTTTGGCAATGCTAATCCTTGCTTCCCAGAGTGTCACCTGTAAATATGTTATATGCTTGGAGTTCTCCAACATGAACGAAAACAGCTGTGCTAGCCACCTTCTAAGTATGTAACCTGCTTCAGATTCCTTCACAGTCTGTGTGAGCATAACAGAATGGGAAGGTGCAGCACTCTTTCCATTAGGGTTTTTGATGAAAGCTTTTTTGATTCCCATCCTCATAGAATATTTGTAGTCATCACCTTTAGAATTGTTCTCTAGGTACCTGCCATTTGACACAAGCTCTGAATGTAGAACAGAACACAAAATAATGTATTTGTAGTAGGATAATAATCAGTCATTACAGTTCTTAATCCAGTGGTTTATTCTTTTCACTAATAAGGAATTAACATTTTATAAATGAGAGCTGTCTGTCTTCCTTAATATTACATATTTGGATGGATGCCTGTTTCAAATTGAATAATCCTGGAAAGCAGCATATTGAAGAGGGGGAAAGAAAGCAAGAAGAATATCAAAGCTGTCACTGACACATTTTGAAAAGAGATATGGCATAAGGAAATGCTGCAAATATAAATACATATATTTCTGTAACAGTTGCCAGACTTTAAAAATCTTCTTTTATGTGTTTGGAATACACTTTTTAATCTGTAAACAAAGCTTTTGAAATTCCTTAAACAGAGTTCTCTGTGTTTGAAAACTTAGCATCAAGAAAGCGAGCAGGCAATTTGCTGTCTTTTAGCCCCAAAACCCAAGGTGCAGGTTTCACAATCATCATATTCATTATTGGAGTCTGTGGACTATGTCTGTGGACATAGTCTGTGGACTATGAGGTGCAACATCCCTTAAACAGCAAAAGGTTGTCAGCAATTTTAAGAAATTATCTAATTCTTTGCCAATGATAAGAAGTTTCAATTTTAATTTTGTTTTATTCAGAGGTGAAACTACTTCTGATTTTTTTTTCCCCAATGGATATTATTCACAAGTATTTTTCTTCTGTGTATGTTGGAAGTTTCTGTCCTATATCTAGCAACAAATGGCGTTCCTTCCAGGAGGATAATGTGAGGTCACAGTGTAGTTAACAATGTTCTTCTCCTTGAAAAAAATAGGTACCTTCTATTTAAAGATGTGATCCAAGTTAAAAAAAAATAACCAAAACCCAAGCCCACAAAACAAACAAAAAGCCTCCCCCCGCCCCCACCAAAACAAACCAGAAATCAAACTCCTTCTCTGAAGACACAGACATGCTGAATTGCAACCATGGTCCAAGTAACTGAAAGATTTGAGCAAGTCTTGAGTTCAGATGTTGGAACTTCTTGATGTTTTCTTCTGGGAGAATTGACTGCTTTTAAAGGAAACTGAAAACAAAAGGACACAAGTGTGTGTGTTTGTGTGTAGAGGGCAGGGGAAAATGATAAGTAGTGCAGCTACCCTTGTTACAAAAAAATAAAAACCCAGCAAACCACAGGCATATCCACTATCTCGAAGGTTATCCAATCTTCTAAATGATTATAGGAAACAACTTCAACACAAAATGGGGGAAGAAAGAAAGAGGCTTACAATTTGTGAACAGATTTTTATTCAGCAGCATAGTTCAGATTGAAAATATATGGCCCAGCCATGTTAATAGCTCAGCAAACAGTTCCAGGATTGTTTTCTCAGACCATAAATTCAGAACCATCAAAGTCATTTTGGCAGGATTAATTTCAATTATCCAACTGTAAATATCATCAGAGATTTACAGCCTGATCTCTGATGTGCAAATCAAACTGCACATCATACATCTCACGTAAACACAGGCGGTTATTTAGTTTTGAAAACATATGCTGTGGACTTTGGTAAACGCAAACATTGTTATTTATGCTTTAAGATTGAGAAATTATTTGCAGCAAAGTTTGAACATTCAGGATTATATTTTTCAACAGTTTAACCATTATATAGTCATTGGACCAGCTCTCCATTTTCCTCTAATTTCTTTCAGCAGTGAAAAATATGGTGGAATTAGGCCACAGAGAAATGTGGTTCTGTACTGTCCTGCAGCAGACCTCAGGGTGAAAAAAGCTTGTCAGTCGTAGCCATTGCTGCTTCCAGTTTTAATCCATCATTTATTTGTTTTACTTCTTCATTTAAAATATTAAGTTTTATTTAGGCCCCTGAAATATCTCCCATGATCAAAATTTTATTTTAAAATTCTAGAAAATGTGGTTTTTTTACATCAATCCTCAGTTGCTACTGGTAAACTCTGGTGAAAACTAAAGAAATGGTCCCTGTTAATTATCCTGTATAACCACCAATACAGAATATTGATTCTAAGTTATTAATATATTATTTTCCTTATTTCAAATATGCAAAAATAATTGTTGACAACTTTTTTTTTTCTATTTCAAATATTCAAAAAGCCCCATCCGACCTGGCCTTGAACACTTCTAGGGATGGGGCATCCAAAACCTCTCTGTGCAGCCTGATTCAGTGTCTCACTACCCTCATCACAAGAAATCATGCAAACACAAAATATTAGGGGTTGGAAGTGATCTCAAATCATCATCTACCAGAGTAGTATCTCTTAGAGGAGGTCACACAGGAATGTGTCCAGGTAGTTTTTTAATGTCTCCAGAGAAGGAGAATCCACAACCTCTCTGGGTAGCCTGTTCCAGTATTCTGTCAACCTCGCAGTGAAAAAGTTTTTTCTTGTGTTTACAGGAAATTGCCTGTGCTCCAGGTGTGTACCTGTTGCCCCTTGTCCTATCTTTGGACGTCACTGAGAAGAGCCTGGTTCCATCCTGCTGACACTTGCCTTTTATGTCTTTATAAAAATTAACGAGCTCACAACTCAGTCTCCTTTTTTTCCAAATGTCTTGTAACCAGTCTAAATCTCCTCTCTTTCAGATATGACATGAATTAATTCCTAGTTTATTTAAATCATTGCTCCTTTTGTCCTGGACCTTACATTAAGATTCTTAGCTTCTGTTAGATGTCTCTGCTTGATAATTGCTGATTGCAATTTTGTTTCTTCTCACAAGACACATATTAATTTTGAAAATTTTGGGTTAGTGTACATTTTAAAGAAATTAAAGATGGATTTTTTTTAACTAGAAACCCCTAATCACCTATCTCTCTTCTTGGAATGATACCATGAATGATGATCACTGCACATTTTGGCAGAGTGCAGTGCAAGATATGATTAAGCCGATTTTGAACTGCTGCTGTAGTTTTGGCTGAGTGTTATTTTGCTTTAGTTTCAATAAAGAAGTTAGCTAACGCTGTTTGAATTACCAAGTTGCCTGTCAGACTAGTTGCTTCTCGCCATCAAAGCAATGTGGGAAGACAGAAAGTTGAGTTCAGCTTCTTCTGGCATTGTTTACTTTCACACTGTTTTTTTCTCTTCCCTTAGACAACGGTCAGCTTTTAAATGACATATTTGCTATCAGATCTGTAGCTATTTTTCAACACACTAAATGTACCCATATCAGGACTGTAAAATCTCCTTCAAAGAAACTCATAAAGATTTTCTTTTTTTGAAATGATGACATACTTTCCTATTTTGAATCAGAATGAAGCTATGAAACTAGTCCTTGTCAAAATATCTTCTTTCAGATGGCACTTCTCTGACTCACTTTTCAGTGGGACAGAAGCCACAAGCTCTTCTGGCCAGATACCATATTTAATTGATTCCAGTAAAAGTGAAGCTAATCTATTCTCAGAAAAGTCAAATGTCCTCCAGGAAATTAGAAGGCATGTAGAAGAACTCAGGAAATGTGGAAGGACCATCTCTGGATAGTTTGTAATGTCTGTCCTGACATCACATCAGGAAGTGTTTGCCATTTTGATAAAGAGGAATTCCGTCTGGAATCTTCTGAGGAGTACCAGAGAGACAACCTGCTACTAATCCCTCAAGTGAAAATGAGGCCTATGCTCAAATTCTCCAAATTTGTAATTATGCTAGAAAGTTGAGCTAGTTGTTATATTTCCCAGAGAGCCAACTGTAAAAATCAATTTGAAGATGTGTATTATCAGGGAAGAAATGATCGTGTAGCTGTTCATTTGAGGGGAAAATATGGCTTCATCTTCATAATACTGAAAAAGATGAATCTTGAAGTACAAAACCTAATCAAACAAATGTAACTTGAACTCTGTAGCACAAACATTTAAAGCACATTGCAGTGTTAGTACAAGACAACAAGGGTTAACAATGAGAAAATTTTCATATCATTGCATATTTTCAAGTCACCAAATAATAGAATTCTAGAATTGTTTGAGTTGGAACAGACTGGTAGGGTCATCAATTCCAACCATCAACCCAACACCACCATGGCCTTAAACTATGTCCTGAAGTGACATGTCTACATGTTTCTCAAATACCTCCAGGGATGATGACTCCACCACACCTTAGACAGCAATTTCCAATGCCTGACATTTCCACTTTCCATCAATACAACCTAAACCAAACATAATCCTCAGGTGCTAACATGCCTCCCAAAATCACAGCAATGCTTTCCCAATCCCAACACCACCACCAGACCTTCTGGGAGTCCAACCTCATCCCAGCCCAGCTCTCACACCAAAACAACAGGTGAGTCTTACCTAATTTCCATGGAATGTCTAAACCAGGCAAGTGGCACGATTATTCACATTTGGTGAAACCAAGAAAAGAAGTGAAATAGTTTACTCAAGGCCGTATAGTGAGTTGCTACTGAAGCCAACATTGAAAGCTTAACTTTCCATTCCTTGATACCAGTAAAAAAAAAGTCAACATGAGTTTTCCTTAAACTTTCTTCCAGAGTGAAAAGAAAGAATTGGATTTTCGGTAATAATACAGATTTCTGAGAAACATATGTTTATACGATGATTAGTTCTTGGTCACTTAAAGGACATGGATATACAGCGATTCTGATTTTTTTTTCCAGCAGCACAGCAGATTTCAAAGGACACTTACAGAAATTGAAAGCATATGCTGTTAGAGATCTTGTAAATAGTGATATTCGTAGTTTCTGACATAAACTAATCTCCATTTGGGATAGTAGAAACATGTCTCCATGGCACTACCATGTTAAACATGACAGGAATTGTGTTGCTTTCACTGAAATGTTTGTGTTGGTGGTTGTTTGGTACCGGTCTAGATAAAGCAATGTTCTCTGTGTTTCATACTGAAAGTATCTTTACAGTGAGGGTGGTGACACTGGGATAGGCTGCCCAGGGAGGTTGTGGATGGTCCCTCCCTGAAGGTGTTCAAGGCCAGGTTGGATGAGACCTTGAGCGACCTGTTCTAGTGGGAGGTGTCCCTGTCTATGGGAAGCAGTGGTAACTAAACTATCTTTGAGGTCCCTTCCAACCTAAACCATTCTATGATTCNCTCTTTTTTTTTTTTTTTTTCCCTAAAGCATTGGAAAGTCAGAGATGGTTTTTGTTATTGGTCTTTCAGTGTATAGTACTGTTTTTGATTAAGAGGGGGAGAAATCAATTTACTACTTGATTTTTAAAGTTTTGGATTTTTTAAAACTAGGATGTAGTAAATGGAGCTGCTTTCTAAAATGTCTGTTCTTGTTTTGGCAAATATTTCTGGTAGGCTTGTCTTAATTCTATAATCAGTTACCTATGAAAGATTTCTATTTTCTTTTATGGAAAGATAGAGAAAATTTAACTTGATTTGCGTTAAAGGAGCTCTTCTTAGCTCAAGAGTTCCCTTTCTTTTGTTATTTCACCAAGCAATACAGTCTGGAAAAACGTATCAGATGTGTTTGGGTGTTTTTCTATGTTCCAGTTACTCCCTGTCAGACCAGGGATGCACAAATTTCCTGAATTATGTATAGTCAGCTGAGAGATGCCTGTGAAAGCAGACTGCTTTATTTGCTTGAACTGCTAAAGTAATGTGATCTTCTGTAAGTTGGACACCTTTCTACTTGGTTTACTTTTCTTGTCAAAATTCTTCCTAGATTCCCTGACAGTTAGTTCAAGAGCAGATTGAATTAGGAAGGTACTACTTAGGCTTCCTTCTATCAAATTCTAACCAAAGTATTTGGCAGGTCCAGAAAACCTATTCCACTCTGATTGTGTGTACTGTAGTAGACTCAATTGTTTGTTTTATTCTCTGTTTGACAATGTGCAAGTTGAATTCCTCATTTTATATACAAGTGTGCAGGTACTGTAACGATGGCTTCTGCAAAAAATTGTTCAGATTTTGACAGGGTGTTTCCACTGTCCAATATTCAATATTCAATGTTCAATATTCAAATGGAAAGCATTAGCACAGCAGACCTTTAGCATATTGTAAGCCACAGTACAGTTTTTCACTACATATCAAGACTCATTATCTTGTTGTTTTCTCCTTCATGTTACATTCACTCATTACTTGCAGTCTTTCCTTTACCTGTTGTGTTCCTACAAATATTGTCTTATACATCTCAACCAAAGCAAAAATGAACTATATCATCAGAGGGTAATTTAAAGAGCAGTCAAAACTGAGAGGTACTATTACAGAATTCAGTGAAGACAATAGCTCATTAAAATGATGTATTTCAATCATCACAACTATATCCTGTCAGTACCACTTAGTGCAAATATTAAATACATAGTCTGTGGTAAGTGGTGGAGTACTGCTACCCAAAATCAGTGTGTTGCAACATAAGTAATTGCAGATTATTTGCCTGCTTGTGCCTTCTGTGAATTCCCACTGGAATATGTCTTGCCATTCATAAGCAGCAGCACTTTGATAGGCATATACACCTGAATGTTAAACAAACCTTAGCTGTTCATGTTAGATGAGTTGGTCATCTGATTTCAAAGTGAAAGTTTGCTGTAATAGATGTCTTTATATTTGGACATTAGGAGAACGATTCTACAATATAAATCCCTGTTGTCTGAATTCTTCTCCTGTAGTGGTTTTTTTGGGTGGTGGGTTTTTGTTTTTTTTTACTTTCTTTTATTATTTTTTTTTAAGGTTCAGACTTCACAGAGTATCATATTGTCAAATGCTCTCCCAAATGCTAGAGCTCTAGCTGTCTACGATGTGAATCCTTTTAAAGCAAACTACATTCATCTTTGATTAACCTCAGCTGGAATACAAACACAAGCTACACCTTAATCTTAAACAATAACTTGTACATACAGAAGCAGTCCCCTGGGCATTTTATTGAAGTTGGAATACATTGAGTTGTGTCCATACCTTCTTTAAACGTAAATGAATATTTTTTTCAGCCAAATAGTGGCTTTCTCAGTGAACATTTTCAAATACTCATGGCTCATTTCTGTCCTAAATCTTATGTTTCCCTGAATGGTAGGACCACACACATATAATTTCTTTGGTTCTCTGCATGAATTTTACTTTGAGCTAGATAATCAGGATCTTCAGAGAAGACTTTGAAAGCTATGCAGTTTGTAATCACACAATACAAGTGGTTAAGTCTTTGAACAGTTTACATATCCAGTCTGAGGCATCTCATGAAAACAAGGGAGGTTTCTACCTTAATGGAGGTGATACACTGGTGATTTCCCTTTTGCATTTCCAACATTCAGAGTAGGTTTTCTGATATGAATTGAAACACAACATCAAGCAAGCATCTCCTTCTGGACTGGCCATTATCTTTCCCAGCTAGGAATTACTTCGCCATCTGAAAGACATTTTTTATTAATTTATTTACTGAACTCATAGCCTGCAAAGGCATGGGTATCTGTGGGAAACTTATTAAATATGTATTGGAATTATTCAGCTGATGCAAACCCAATGAATTTCTTTGTATTTTAGTATCTCTTTCAAACATATTTCTGTCACAAAAAAAAAAAAAAAAAGTTTAAAAAAAAGTTAAAAAAAAAATCTGCTTATNCTCTTTCAAACATATTTCTGTCAAAAAAAAAAAAAAAAAGTTTAAGAAAAAGTTAAAAAAAAAATCTGGCTATTACAGGCAATATAGAGACTGCAGTAAAATGCCAACAAAATTTGTCAATTATTTAATTCAGAGCAGATATTCATGGATTATTTCTGGTGCATAAAGGACATGCCAGTTAGCTGCACACTGCAAACATAGTTAAAGTTATACTTGTGCCTCTTCTGAAGTTCTAAGAAAAAAAAATCTATACATGATTTTCTGCTGTTACATTCTGCCAATTAAAAAGATTTTTTTTTTAAATTTTTTTTTTCTTTTTGGGGTGGAGAGGGGTGGACTGAGTTTGTTTCGCAGTAACAAGAGCTGAGCTTACTGTTTTGGAATGTTAAGATGAAAGTAAAGGCTTGAGGCCTCAGTGTGCAATAGTGAAACTAGCATTTAGCACAGTGGCTTGACAAAAAACTTGTTTCTAAATGCGTCAAATTTTCAAGTAAACTGAATCAGGTTATCACTCACAGAGTCCTAGAATGGTCAGGGTTGGAAGGGACCTCTGGAGATCATCTAGTCCAACCTCCCTGCTAAAGCAGATTCACGTAGATCAGATTGCACAGGATTATATCCAGGTGGTTTTGAAAGTCTCCAGAGGAGGCTCCATCTCTGGGCAGCCTTTTTCCAGTAATCTCTCAATCTTAAACCTCCTGTATTACAATTTGTGCCCAGTGCCCTTTGTCCTATCACACAACAGATTCAGTACCTGCAACAACAGTTTAAAATGTAGTAATGACTTGATGAATTTACATTTACCAAAATGATGTCACAGATTCCATAATTCTAATGATAATATTAAAATCTTGAGCAAGTAGCAGTCTGTTGATTGTGCTTTGGGGACCACAATGTGAGATCTTGATTGCTGCAGTTCCCTTCAATATGCTTTTAGACATTGTAATGTGAGGAACTACTTTATGTGTCTGCGCTTGTAAAGTGAATGGATTTTGCATTTGTAATTTAGAGAAGAAAATGAGGATCAATAGAGAGAGATCCTACCTCCTCCTGCTCTGAATTGTCCGGTCTTTAGAGAAGCTGCTACATTTCCCAGTTTTGTGGTGTAGGGCATGGAAAACTTGGACACTATTGGGAATGGATTAGATTATTTCAAGCATTCTAATTTTGTATCAAACTGGGGCTAGAATCATTTCAAAAGGAACAAAAGGTACATGTTTCAATTTAAATTGGTCCAATCTGTCTGTATTGAAAATGCTTGGATGTTCCCATTTGTGCTTAAGAATGAATTTTCTCATTTAATTTAAGTATTTAAAATTAATTACTAAATGAAGCAAAGGACTCTCTCCCCTTGAGAACGGGGTTATATGTTGTCATCTATAAAATGAGGAAAGTATTCCAGTACTCTTGTGCATACCTTTCAAGCTAACCTTTTCCTCCCGTGCTGAAAGAGGGAAATGCAACCCTTTCCCAGCATTATTTGGGGGGAGCGTGGGTGGTGTATGATATAAAAATGAGCTCATAAGAAGAAAGCAGCAAATCAAAGTGGTGGGAGGTAGTCTTGGTAATTTAGCCCTTTCACACTGTGCTTGAGTAGTTTTCCTGTTGAAAACACAGAGCCAGTCCTATAGTTTGCTACAGTGATCTGAAAAAAAATTGGTAGCACATGTAGCTTAAATTGGTAGACCAACCTTTTTATTCCTTACTCCAGCAGCTGCTTATTAAAGAACCTAGAATGATATTGTTTTTGTTGTGGCTCCATGTCTAAGAGCACAGCAAATCCATTATTCATAATGTGTTCCCAAGTTCACAAAGCCATTGAACAGTGCTGCCTATCTCCTTAAAGCTGCCACCCACTCAAATCCATTTTATTTGGATAAATAAAGAAACTCTGAACTGAAGAAAACCAATTTGAAAACACACTGAAATTCATTTTCCTCACTTAAATATTAAAGTGCTTATATTTATTGCATTTCAGCTGTGTTGTAGTATTTTCAAAAAGGGTTTACTCATTTAATAGGTCTAAAGAAATTTCAATAAATTTTAAATATGGAAGAAAATTAATATATAACAAAAGTACACTGCTTTTTATGCAGTGAGTCTGCATTCTGTGGTTGAAACCTATTCATTAATGTAACATTATTAACTGCATACTAATTTTCAATACCACAGTGCTGGCCCAGGTTCCCATGGTTCTCTGCATGATTTCAACTAATATTTTTTTTTAATAATTTTTATAATTTTATTTTTTTAAATGTGAAATGAGCGGTACTAAAGTTCCTGGTTTGTACCGTAATTCTCTTGTCATTGCATTTTAAATTTTTCAATAAAGACACCTTTTATATGACAGAAAAGAATAAGACAAGTTCTGGTAGAGTCATTCATGGTGTGTGTGTAGTTTGGTTACCTAAGGCATTTCAGGGAACACAGCCTGCAGAAGTCACTTTATGTGCCCTTTGAACAGTTTAAGTTATCCATGTTGCTTACATGAATCTTCCTAGCTATGAGTTGGGATTGAGACAGAGTTGTCAGTTTGATCTCATATGAAAAAATGAAAATTAAGAAGCTGGTGAAATTAAGTTAGGAAGTGCTGCTAAGGAAACAGTTTCTGAGGTAAATTAATGGTCGAAGTTTTCTTTATCTGGAGTTTGTCTTTTTGGTAAATTTTTTGTGTTGCCATGTTAGGTGGGGTTTTGGGGTTTTTGGATTTTGTTGGTTGGTTTGTTCATTTAGTTAGAGGAATTGTTGGAGAACTGGTAGCTGAATGAAGTTAGTTTTATAAAACTAGATGGATGAATGTAGTTGAGTTCTCTAGATTTATTCTGGTGGTCTCCTATATAGATCTTTTTCCGGTTTTTCAGTGTCAGTTGTCAGAATATTGCTCTAGAAATGGTGAAGACCCAGGTTTCACGCAGTTTAATGTTGACTCAGCAAAAAGGTTCTGAGAAAGTCAGTTCTTCAGCAAGTCTACTTCTCGTCAGCTTCTGCCTAATTCTGGTAAAATCATGTAAGAAATATCCCACCTAAGCAGATGTTAGATAGTGAGCTGCCTTCATTTAATATGCACAAAGAGTTAGATCATTAAAATTGCCTGAAGAGTTGATTGAAAATCTGTTGGAGTGGGCATATTGTCACTTTTGAAATTCCTGGTGAGGATCTAAGTGATTAGGCACTCAAAAGCTGTATGAATCTGAGATTGCATTGTCGGGGAAGTTTGGAAATCTCTTCCTAAATGTACAAAGTTACAGAGAATATTGTATAATATACCCATGTGGTATGAACTTCAAGGAGGTTTTGGCAAGTTATTCTAGACATGGTACATGAGTAACAATTTTTTTTTTTTTTAAGTTCTGTTAAATACTGTTACAGACCTAAAATCCTATTAAAAAATACTTTATTATATTCATCAGCAAGTCTTCAGAATAAATAGATCAGATCAGCCTCACAGTAAGGCACCAGGACTGAACAGAAAATGTGCATTCCAGTATAGCATACTGGAATAACAAGTTTATCTGATCCTCTAATGCAAAGATACTTCAAATGTTATTTTTCATTGCCACATTTCTTTTCTGTGTTATGTGTAACCAACCAGTAGTTGTGCACATAGTGCCATATGCTTTGTCTATTAACATAATGGAATAGAACAAATTATGAAAATGAAGAGAATGAAAGAAATAGCAAAGAAATAATGCAGTGTGCTTGAAATGCACTTTACTGTAAAGCAGATCTGAATATTTCTAGTATTCTGAATATTTTCTAGTATTCTGAATATTCCCAGTATTTTATTCAAACAGCAGAAGTCTGAAACTGTACAGGTTTAATATTAATATATACACACACAAAATTCAGTCATTTGGCAGTGATCTTTCAAAATCAACAATGTAAGTTCCTGAATTAATTAAGAAACATCTGGATTTAGATGTTCAGGCTTAGCCAGAAAAGGCAGAAGTTTTACCTGTAAAGTTTTTGCATTAAAAAAAAAAAAAGACAAAAATAATAAAAATATGGCAGGTTCCTTATTGACTGCAAAAACAGGACATCAGTTCAATGCTGATGTCAGCTGATATGATAATTGAGGATAACCCACTGTCACCAGGGAGCAGGACTTTGCTTATTTGGCTGCAGAACTGCTGAGCAGAAAGCACACTCATACCAGTTCTGCAGTGCTTAATGTTGGCTTAAATGGTTTAGATCTATTTTATTATTACTGAGATTGTGATTATCTGATTATCTAGTAGCCATATGCCTTGAGGGAGTAGGAGATAATTGTTTAATAAAATAAGGCTACGGTTTTCAATAAGTGATTTCTCATGCTCTTGTCTTTGTCCAACAAAAAAAAAAATTCCATAAGGAAGTCTGATTTGCAGAAAGTGCTGAGCAAGGATTACAGTAAAAAATAATGCAAGTATCACCATGTACCTTTCTGAACCTGAGTGCACCTTGCTCCTTGACTTGATGTCAATAATTCAGGGATAAAGGGTTATGCTTGCTAGATATTGCAAGGGAGACCCAGGCATCTCCGAAGAAGAAGATTGTGTTCTAGTTCCTGTACTAAGGACTGATATAGCGTTTTATTCAATAACTGTGAAATATAAGAGCTGACACTGGGGAGGAACCACTACAGATCTTGTCACTCTGAGTGCTGGGACCATTGATCTGCAGAATTTTTTTTCAGCTGACTGAATTTATTTTCTGCACATAGTCAGGCTTGATGAAAGAGTTAGGCAGTTATAGCCATGAACAGGTGGTTTAATTCATGGATATCAATTTTTCTGAGGCAAAAGGAAGAAATTAAACCTAGGGTTTGAAACCTGATAGAGGAATCTAGAATATGTGCTCTTGTACTCTGTTAAGAGTAGGTGTCAATGTGGTTCACATACCATAGGTATATGTTATGAATGTTCTGAAAATGTCTATTATGTGGAGTTCTTTAAAGTAGGATGAACATATGTCTTTCTGGCTGAGTTCAGAGATGCTAAATATCTTGGGGACAAAAACACCTTTGACCATTCTCAGGCATCTTTTACTAATATTTACAAGCAAGACCAACGTTCTGTGGATGACCAAGAAAGATGGTTCTTGAAAAGGGCACTAATTAAGACCTAAATAGTGGATGTTTATATTAGGTATAAATGCCTACATCTCATCCCTCCCCATGACTTTCAAAGTAATTTTTATTGACTTGATCCTAGCCTTGGGAAAACTCAGCTCTCTTCAAACGCAAAATAATCCAAAGCTGAAGCATATAAAAATGCATCTCACTTCTGAAAAACATGGATTGTAAGTAACATTCCTCTGTCCAAACTAAAGTAGCTGAAATAAATTATCAACGTTGATTTGGAGCCCAATTTCAAAGGAAAGTGAGCTTTTGCAACAGCTGTTGCCATGAGATGAAAAATGCCTGATTCTGCCAACATTTTGATGTTGACTAGTGAGATTTTAAAGATACCTTGATAAGGTACAGAGTTCAACTGAGCCCACACAGTGAAAGGTGATAAAGAATATATTAGAATCTGTTATGAAAATGTATGTGCTGTACTGCAAATGTTTTCATCTCGGCAGTTGTCCTCTTGGAACCAACTGGAATGTTATAAGAGTATTCCTCACTCTTCTGAAGACAGATCTGGCAACTGCATGCAACTCTTCTTTTACAGTTAAGGTGGAGAGGTCATGCAGCTTTCCTTTTAAAAAAAGAGTAAGCTTCATGCCCAAAGTTCTTTATCTGGAAGCAGAAAATAATACAAATAATGCTACTTCTTACACAACACTTCACTTGTTCAAGGAAATGCAAAATCTTAAGAGGCTGAATCCTCAGTATAACAATGAACAGATTTATTGTTTTTCATTACAGACAATAAAAAAGGAGACAGATTACTGGCATACACTGTTAGGCTTTAATACTTGCTAGTGAAAGCCCAAGTAGAATGTTATTAATTAAATAATTTGTACTTTTCACTCATGGAAATGTTATCATCACCCATACTTACCATTTTCAATGTTTACCCAAATGTATCCTGGTTTTGAGCAGTATTTGGAATGTAGTTGTATATCTTTCTGGTCCACTTCTGATAGATAGCCTTAACCAAACATGGTACCTGTAGAACTCTGTTGTGTAAAACCATTATGCATGTGCACTCCATGCAGAAACATGCTCAGTACTTAATAACTTGTGGGAAAAAAAGGGTTCTTGCTGTTTCTCAGGCAGGCATCAGTCAGTGAAGCCTATGTTGAAAACCCATAGTAATTACTGTGTCCATAAAACTTAGCGTTTTGATTAGTGGTAGGTCTTAGCAAGCTGATCAGTATCTCACTAGTAGTGGAAATTTCCACACACTCAGTAAATACACAGCTTCTACTAAAATACTTACAGTACACCACTTTCTGAAAAGTAAACACAGTGTTATATTTGGCTGCTTTTCTACTAATACATATTGCATAAATTACAAGGCATTGAGACATATAAATATTTTGATCCCAAAGCTAAGGCGTGAAGTTTTGTAACCTCTTTCTCTTGCATTTATAGAGCACTCCTTGAAGGACTGTGATTATTTGGCTATTATCTACTTTCACTCAGAATAGAAATCTGTCTGGAGCATTGCCTTCTGCTGGTTAATTACAAATTTATTAGAAGCATTTTGACCAAATGTCCCTCATTCTTAGACCTTGCCAAATCTGAAGTTCAAGCTATTAGTCTTAATTTACCTTAATGCATTGCCCTCTTTTTTCTCTTCTGCATGTGCTTTTTATATCATTTTCTTGTACTTTCAGGTATGTTCAATTTTCCATTTCTGTGTATTGTTTCCCAAAGATGTTATTTCAAGTTACAGAAATAGGACAAAGTAAATTTTAGAACAGCAAAATATGTAAGGAGGCAAGGTCCCTGGAGATGAAATAAATTTCCAGCACAGCACAACACAGTAGCTTTCCTGTTAGGGTGTTGCTGTTGACTGAGTAGCTTGTTAACAGCACACAAATGCGTAAATGGTAACAAAGTTGTGCACTACTACTGGAAGTAGCACTGAAGCATAAGAGAAGCCCTTATTTGTATTTTGAGCTGGAAGAAAGCATTATAGGCAAGCTTACAGGCGTGCTATGATGGCCTCGTTTTTGGTTTACGTTGATGCTCCAGGTGGATTTTAACATTTATGTGGTTCTTGCAAGATGGAATCCTAAGTTTTGTGGACTTAGTCTGTGTTCAGGAGCACTCAGGATGCTCAGACCTAGTAAAATGAGATCCAAAGATAAGGGCTAGTCATGCTCTGATCTTGCATTGCACTTTTGTCTTCTAGTTTCCCTTAAAGGGAGGACTTGCAATATGCATTACACAAACTTATACAGAGCAGGGGCTTACTTGAAGGTGTAATTACACACTGTGTGAGCACAAAAGTCTGCCCTATGATCTTTCAAGGTCAGTTCCAGCCCCTGACATTCTATGATTCTATGTGTACGAGATGCACCTTATACAAGCAATGACAGAAAAGGATTGTGACTATGGTTGCCACTTGCAGCAGAGTGCTATCTGTTCACCAACTAGATCACTGTAGCTCAGCAGAGACTGAAGCAAAGCTGGTGACAGTTTCGTTGAGCCTTTATACACTGGTGTTCAAGGAAAACTGCCATGCTCAGGTCATATCCTGAAATGAAAGAGAGAAAGAACTTTGCTAAATTCCAAAGAAGAAATCCACATTGAAAAATAAGCTGCTGCAGCCTTTCAAAACTTACCAAGCAAGAAAAAAAGCAAACAAACTATTGATATCCTGTTAATTAAGAGAAGCAGTCTGATTCATTTCAGAACCTCCATGTTTTAAGAGTGTGATGCCTAAGTTCTCACATTTCTCAAAGGGGTCTAAGAACAGGATGTAACAGTATTTTACTGCAGACTTGTAAGGGTGCTGAGTCAGAGGCGTAATGTTTGTTTATATACCTAGGACATATTAATAAAACATTTCCATCATGTTTCAGGCCTGCCTTTCCTTGGATAAGTCTTCCTAGCTTCTAAGACTTTGCTTTGCTCTTGGCAGAAGGAGGAGGAAAAGGACAAAGGAAAGGAAGGAATTGCACCTTTGAATTTGGAGTTCAGTCCATACTGCTTCAGAGATCAGTCTCTTTTTACATGCACAGTTTGCTGTGTGTTAGACCAAAAGTGTGACCTGTCAGACTCCTGTGGTGATAAACCTGAACTTAATCCTGCTCCTACTGACATCAGAGGCAAACCTTGTGTTGGTTTCAGTGGGAGCAGGACTTACACATGGTGCTTGTGTGATTCAGCCAGCCTTACCTGGCCAAGCTCAAAGCAGCCTCAGATGTAATGACAGGAAGGTTTAATACTTAATCCTGCCTCTGCTCACTGTGAGTTTTAAAAGTGTAGCAATTAAAACTCTCTGAAACCAACAATATAAAGTGATTTCACTTGATTTAATAATTCATGAGTAACTCTTCAAACTGACTTTTGCTGGAGAAATCCTAACCTGGGGAATTGCTCTTTGTTTTTGTAGAGCATTCAGGTTGTGAAGATTAAAATGTTCATGAAGATAAAATTGCACAGAGAAGAATTCATATTTTCTTTCTAAATGTTTATATATACTGGGGAAGAAATGTTTTCATGTTCATAAAAATAGAAGCAGCATATACTTCAGCACTGCATTTTCAAAGTGACAAACGCTAGTTTGAAAGAGGGCACAAATGAATGCTCATGATTTGAAGAGAGCATCATTTTGCTGAAGATAAGTAACAATTGAGTAAAGTGGCTCCTATTGACAGCATCATACTGGCATATATCTTTTCAGAGACAAATGTAGTTTATAGAGGAAGTGTCCTCACATGTCAACGTCTTACAAAATGTGTTACATTTAGTGAAATAATGGGTCAAGAAATAAAAGAAATCATTGTCATAAAATATGGTAGGCACTTTTTACTGAAATACTGGTAGTTTTACATTCTTGACATGAGTAATTGGATGTGTCATATGTGAAGCTACCTAGAAATAAAATAGAGGTCATAAAATGTAAAGACATGATAGGATGCATTTATAACAGCATAAACCAAACTGGCATTTTAATGTCTTAAGCCAGCCCATTTGCCGTACTTGCCCATTGATCTTGACTGGAAAAGTTCTGTTCCTAATTTAAACACATTCTGGAGATAAGGCTATACAATGGGAGAGTTATAGGATTTGTTTTTGTTAAAAGTATTCTCCTTTTAGCTGTTGCAATCCTATCACTGTAACAAGATTGGAGTCTGGTTGTTGTGTGACCTTACAAAACTTCCTCAGGAATGTTGTGTCACTCTTCATGGAAAATGTCTTTCTGGTACAATTTACCTTGACATTGTACGTGCTTATGACAGTAGGTCACACAAGAAAAGAAAAGAAAAAAAAAAAAGAAAAAGTTATTCAATAGGTGGGAGAAAGAGTTTAGTTTAGTTTAGTTTTTGTTTTCTGGGATGATTTGAGAGAATAGTTTCTGGGAAAGATAGTACAGTTTGAGAGTATTTGTGTATTTAATGTATTCCTTTAGAAGACATGGAAATGCACTGAGTCAAATGTACATGCTGAAAGTCTCATTATTTTTGATTGGCTGTATAGGTGTATTTAATTACCATGCTTGAAATAAGATTTAATATGGCAGAGCAATAAAATAAGTAGCTATGCCTACCTAACTAATTATTCAAATTATATCCCACTCTACTTCACCAGTTTTACAACTGAACATAGAAGAGTCAGAGCTTGTCCTGTTTTCATAGGATTGCTAGTGAGCATCTTTTGGGTGTCTTCTTTAAAACACTTTTAAATAGTAAAAAAATTGGCAACATGTGATCTCACTTGTCAATCTGATTTGCTGCATGTCTCTGGCAACGAGTAGTGAACTGGTATGGAGCACTACAGGTTGTCCAACTCTCAGTGCCCTCTATGGCCTTTAGCAATAAATAAGCACCAGGCAACTGTAAAATGCTCCCATCAGGGCATGCTGGCTTCTTGCCCTTATTGAGTTTCAGCTCCATCTCTACAGATAGAAAAGTACACAGGGTGAAAGAAGTCTACCCACTATCTAGTTTCTTCTCAATTGTTGTACAGTTGGTGAAACATCTTAAAAGTGCATTATTTAACTGTTATTTTATGTGTAGAGACGGCAGTCTGTTAATATTCAGCAAAGTCTTTTGTAAATGGAATTGTTTCATATCTTCTGTTTTCTGCGTGGTTTTACTGAAACCCCTTTTGAATTTGAATTAACCCTTCTGGGATGACATTGTTAAGAGAGATTTTCAAAAGAGAAGTCTCTCAATATTGATCAAGTAAAACTATCCCTGCTGAGCTAGTGATATTGATAATGACATAGGTAATTCAAATTCCACCATTCCTGGCATAGGTGTGCTTCTTTATAACTGTAATTGTCTGCCCATGTTTTCTTAAACCTGTTAAGAAAAATCAAAACCTGGTAAGGTAGAATAAAGGCTGAATTACTGATGGATGTCATTGCCTTACCTGGATTTCAGGTAAAGGAAGTTGACTTTGTAGACAAAAAGATAACACTGAAGGTAATTACTCGTGAGTCAAGAAGGTGTCTTAACTGTTATTTTACACTGACAAAGCAGTAATAACACAGGTGAAGGATGAGGGCTGGAATCTGTTTCTGAGATAAACTTCAGATTCCGATCTTAAAAAATAGTCATCCACTGAGCAGTATTTTTACCACGGCATTATTTTTTCAGGGTCTCTGTCTCTAGAAGTAAGCAATGAAAGTACTGTGAATACCCAACCTACTCTTCATAGATGATTCCCTTTCTGCTGAGCTAAGATGTTCAGAGATGGTGAAGCTTATATCCATGAGGCTATATATTCATGATGAGAAAAAACCCCAAACATTAGATAATGTTACTGCAGATTTATTCTAAGGTAGATAAACTTGAACTATTGGACAGAAATATGAGCTTCCATGAAAAACAGGGTGATGGCTCTACCTTTCATATCACCGTCTTTTTTGTAGAGAAAGAACATCTAAATAAAATGTTCCCCTTTCTAACCAAAAGATAGCTTTTATAAAAGATAGTCTTGCTGAAATTATATCTCAGCTGGAAGGAAAGATGAGTTTATTTTATGTAGCAGTTGGAGGTTCTTAGAAATATCAGTCAGTCAGTTACCAGAGTGGTAAATTAAATCTGGAGAACTAGAGCTTGCTCATCAGTACACAATGATATGGAAGTGGCAAGGAAAGAGACAGACAACTGCATCAGGTCTGGGTGTTTATGTTCGTGATGGAAAAGTACAAATAATTTCCTTCCCTTCTGCTGCTGTCATGGTCCATCACTTTAGTCCATTTTCACCTTGCTAAGAGATTCTGAATGGGCCTTCCTTCTTTGGCACTTAATTAATCTCTCTCAAGCCTATTCTCGCAGCCTGTCTGCCTAGGTTGTTCCATATTTTAGTGACTCACAAACAAAACCTTCTTTTTTCCTTTACTTTCTTTCCTCTTCCTGTGCTCTTTTACCCCAAGCTCCTTTAAGGAGGTTGAAGATAGTGTTCTCCCTCTGTCTTTGTGAATGACATACACATATCCTGTTACTACAGGAAAATATCCCCTTTTCTTGTTGTCCATCTGATGTTTCAGCTGTCACAGTGTGGTGTGTAAAGCTACTGAGTGTTCACAGAAACTCACAACAGTATTGCCTTTGGTCAAAGCTATTCAGCCACTCAAAGTCCTTATAACACAATGGGCAAGCAGGAAATCATTGGTCACTTTCAAAAAATGGCTTATCTGTGCATGAATAAAAATGTATGATCTGAGATGAAAAAGGTGTACTTTGTGGTGCAAAACATTGCAATGGGATGCAAAAACAACAAAAAAATTATATTGTCATATATCAAGTGATCACAAATATCAGATATCAGGTGCATCAAGCTCTAACACCCACAATAATTTATGACTAGCTTAAAATGAGTTCTAGTGATTAAATAACATATGTAGTCTATGTAACAGATAATACTGACTGGTATAATGTATTATCTATAATAGAAAAATATAGATTCTGTAAAATGACACCAGTGGAATCTAATATTGCTTTGAAGTATATTTGCTGGATAGTATTTCTACTCAGAAATAACTTCTCTCTCTTCCACTATTCCTTCAGTGGGGACAGCTTTGGTTTTAAGCTCGTTCCAGCATATGCTTTTCATGTGGGAAATGGAAAGGCATTAAAATAGGTCTGAGAAGTGATCAGGATGAGTGATTAGGAACTGTGTCCATTCAAATTCCCTAGCTCCGCTGGCTGGCCTGTGCATTGTGCTGTTGATACAAAACAAAACAAAACAAAACAAAACAAAACAAAACAAAAAAAAAAAAAAAAAAACCAAACCACCACCAAACCCCCCACCCCCACACACACAAAAAGAACAACCCCACAAACCAATACATCTTTCCCTCTGCTGACAGCTTCCATAAAAAACAGTATAAGAAATTTCTCAGTTAAAAGCTACCAAGAGCTACCCAGTAATCTAATTTGCAAACCCCAGTGATATATTCAGCAGCCAGCTCAGGGCAGGTGTGTTTCTCCTGCTAGAAATGTACGAGCAGGGAATAAAATTCTGAGCCCTCACTGAGAGCTGTAATAATTTATAACAAATTGCTGGCTTAATTTTTTTTTCATTAAAAAACCCAAACAAACCCAATCAAGTAAAAAACACCACCCAAAAAAAAACCCCAAACAGAAAAAAACCCAAAGAAAACATACAAACAAAAATCAACAGCCACAACAAAAAATACAAACCAAAAAAATGACCCCAAAACCCCAGTAAAGCAAAAAGACAGAGGAGAGAGCTGCTACTAGCTCTAGATTAATTAGGTTTTCCTGCAATATGCTCACCTACCTGTGTGTGGGTTCACAGGTTATAACAATACAAACGCTGCAAATCCATGAAGTTTCATGTATATCTAAGGAAATCATAAACTGAAACTCACATCATCATTGGTAACTCCTGCATACCGGCTTAACATGTGGTGAATGCCAGTCCACTTCAGCTGTCTCTCGTCATGAGATGTTGTTGTAGGAGTCAAGCCTTTGTCATTCTGTTCAGTTTGAATAATCCTAAGTTTGTTTGTTACATTCTGTGTGATTCTGATGAAGCATCCTTGTGTTTTTCCTTCCCTTCTCCTGACTCCAGTTTATGGAACATTCCTCTCTGGTATTCACACAGTAAATAGAACAGAAGCAAAAAAACTTTTACAAGGTCATAGGTAAAAAGCGAATTTCAGTCTGACTTGTGAGATAACTGATTCTCTACAGCAGTGTCATAGCAGTTGTATATCACTCACGATATGAAAAGCTTACTGCCTTGTGCTCCATCTGCATCAAATTAATACCCTCAATGGAGAAGAATCAATGGAGTGCTTACTCAGAAATTAACTCCTTAAAAGATAAGAAATAAAAAACATAAGAAAGCAAAGCAAAAATCTGTACAGTATTGCTTTGTAGCTGGACATGTGCCAAGATCACTGAATAAACAAATAGACTTAATTAGATGGTGGTGGCTTTAGCAATTAACTGTCTTGGTCTGGAAGACTGCAGTGCTATACACAGTGCTGTGTAAGTTCAGTAAATTGAACAGCTGAAGGTCAGTTTTGTCAGGCTTCTTTTTAAAGTGCTTATGTGTTATGTACAAAGGAACTGGGACAATATGCTACAGGAGAAAGAGAAGCTGCAAGCTGCATAGAAATATAGTATATTTATTTTTCCTCTAGAAGTAATCCCCTCCCAACCCCAGAACTCACTGCTAATTTCTCACAGAGGAGGTATTTTTTTCTCCATACTTCTCAAGTCACTACTTTGGTTGGCAATGTGGTCACTTTGCCTTTCTCAAACAGTGTGAAGTTACGAGATTCCAGTCTAGAATAGAGAAGGTTGTGTTATCCATGGAAGGGATTCAAGAGGAAAGAGGCAAAGAGCTGTTGATGTGTCATCATGTATTATAATCAGAGCTACAGAAATATAGCATAAGAAAAACTGACATGAAAATGGCAATGAAATATCTGAGGTGCTCATTAGGCAATTTCTATTTATGGATCGTGGAAACAGACTGAATAGAAGGTCATTTAATAATAACCATGGGCATAAAGCACAACAACTTAAAATGAAGCCAGCCAAGACCCATTATTCTTAAGTGTGTTGGTCTGTACAAATATTTGATATCCAAATATGAATAATTCAGACAGACTTAAAAAAAAACCCAAACAACAAAACTCAGTGAAAAATGAGGTTCCTGCTTTATTTTGTTTTCAATAAAGCCCACAATGAACTTTATCTTGCGAATGTATCAGAAATCTCCTGTCATAACAAATTAAGGACTTATTAAAAAAAAAAAAAAAGTTTTTCCTTGATAAACTTGTGGGAAAATCCAGTTTCTTTTTTCCTTCAACAGCACTAGTTTTCAGCTTTGGATAATTTCACTAAGAAAGGAAAGACATTTTGTGAAAAGGAAACTTTGTTCTTGGTATTTTGGTGTGTATCTATTTTGCTGAAGTTTTTTCCTTATTCAGATTTCAGACACATGCCCACAATGAAGCATCACTTTTAAGTGGTGAAATTATAGTAAAGATGCTACCTTCCTCTAGATATTGAATGATATTAGATGTTCCCTCCAGAAAGAAGATTAATGTTTTTTCTCTCATTGATCTGGAAGATAATATTTTTTCACCATTGAGATCAATTACCATTAAGGAGTATATTTAAGATCATTTTAATAAAACATGAAAATCATACTCCAGTTTGTTTTCTCATATATTAGATTCATATTACTAATCACATTTTTCTCTTCAATCTTAGTCAGCTCTTTATTATTAAAGGTAATGGATGCAGAGGACTGCAAGTCAAACTGGTGTAAGTTGAGTGGACAATGAATTCTGTATTTGGGGCAGAATAGAACACAAATCTTTCAAATTATGAAGCTGAAGCAATAATGAAGCCTTCAGACTTTGGAAACACATGACATCACTTTTTTTTCTTTTNAAAAAAAAAAAAAAAAAAAGGTACATTGACTGCAATTTTAGTCCTAAAAATATATGTTGCCTATAGGGAAATGAGAACACATAAGGGTGAATAATATTTATATGGGTTTGGATCTTTGAAAGTATTGTGGGAGAAAATACAGAGCTAGTATTGGATTTGGAGAGAAACCATCCTCACACTGTGCCAGACTCCCAGTAGATTAGATGTATGAGACTGAGGCTGCAATCCATTGGTAGGAATTTCTTGCCAGTAAAGCTGATGGCTCTCTTGCCAAGATAAGCTGCAGAATTTATTTCCCTTTGTGCCAGTTTCATAGAAAGACAAGCATACCCTGGCTTTTCACCAGATTATTTTCTTGCTGACACTTCAGAGTTAATATCTCTACTCATAAATTGCAAAGTGTGTCCAATGATAAATGGGAGAGATGCAAAAGAACAGGAGACCTCAAGAGTCCAAGATCACCTGCCTGGGTTAATTCTTCTCATAATAAGCAGCCTGCCACTTTTCTGCATCTACCATGTTCTGCTGAGTAATTTCTTGAGGCTACTTAGATTTGTCTGGATAACCTTTGAGCCACGATGAATCATTGCTTTTTCTCAGACATATAAAATGCCAAATATTTATACTCTTAAGTAATTAAATATAAGAACAAAAAATACTCGTGTTTTTCATTCTACATTTTTGAAACATATTGATATAGTAACTGTCTCATATGCTTTTTGTTATGTGAAATGTCGGGTTCTATAGATGGATATTTCACTTTTTTGGAAGTTGTGCAGTTACTGTCATTTAGAAGTCAGCACTCAGTAATAATGTCCTAAGTAATATGTCTTACAAGGATTTAGAGAGATATGTGTGAATTTGACTGGGCACAGTAACATCAGTGATCCTATTCTTATGAATAATGTTTGGTACAAGCAGAGCTCTGTAAAAAGCTAATTCATAATATGCTCTACTAAATATTTGAGAGATTGTTTGGTAATTCTTGTCTGTTTTGGCCGCTGCTGGTGGTATTCAAGTGCTTGGAGTTTTAGTTTTTTTAATTATCCAGGATGCATTTGTTACTTTATCGAGTGTAGCCCAGTGGTTTAAGACATTCTGCATTCCTTTTGAGGTAGGCTGCTGGCATATAAAACAAATGAAAGGATCTCTTTCCCACCCCACTATCAAGCTAATATCCCTAACATCGAGAAAGGAAAGCATCAGCATATCAGGTTTTTACTATTTGGGTCATGATTACTTTAAATAGGAGTAAGACAGTGCAGCTAAACAGTGACCAGATGCACATTCTAGGCATCAAAATTTATCCTTGACAGTAATTTTTAGGCTGAACAGCACAATCAAGAGTTAGAAGCTCTGAGGTAGTGTGGTCTTTGATGAATAATTCAGGCACCAAACTTGGAGGGAAAAAAAAAACAGATTGAGACCGTCCAAAATCCTGCCTTAACAGCAGCAAATAGGTCCAGTTATGATAACTCACTCTCATGATGTCAGAATCTCAGCAATTGCTGTCAAGTTTCTCCTGTCCCAGCTGAGGAAGGAGAGTGGGAATTCAGGAAGAGCCCCTTTCAGGCTCATGCAAGAGTATGTCTTCATTGGCATAAAGAAATTTGCTCCGTTTTAGCCTGGAATGGTTCATGAGCATGGTAGAGCTGCACCTTATACAGCAGCATAGGCTTCACTTTTAGGGCCACCTTACACTTGGAGAAAGACATAAAGAAATAGCCATCCATGAAAATTGTGAGAGGCACCTGGGTGTTCCTTTAGGGCAGTGCATTCTCCTTTAAATGTGGCACTGGACAAAAAAAGGTCTTATGTACAGCCTTTGTTAAAGCTTTACTTCCTCGTAAATTAAGACCTCTGTGCTCATGGTGTCTGCTTATCATTTTCCGATAATGACTTTTGAATGCTAGCCAAAGTTTGATAGTTTAAGTTTCCATGCAATTATGTTTCTGGGCAACAGTGGGGAAGGTCAAATGAATGCCCCATCCGGTAGGAGCAGAGACAGTGAGTGCTCAGCCCCGCTATCAGGTGCCACCATTGCTGGAGTTCACAGCAGCCCTGCCACCCTGACCCAGAGTGGTTACAAGTGGTAGTGGCAAGATACTTTCAGGGACTTTTTATTTCTGAACTTGTCATGATCTGCCCCACAGACTTTTAGATCCTCAAATGATCTGTCTGTGATTTCAAAAGGAGTATCAGGATAAAATCCCCCAAAACCTGGGGCAGTGTAATTTGCTTTTTCTGTGGTTTTGTAGAAAGCATATGGTTTAAGGCATCCAGATCATCTAAGCATGGTGGCTATTTAAATGGCGTTTTCACACTGTTGTCTACCAGTGAAGAAATACTTATGTACAGCAGTTTTTGAGCTCTCTGCTACAGTTGCCAGTTGTGGTGCAGCATTTTAATGAAGAGGGCTTAGCTGCTTATATGTTTCATATGGATGTATAATAATTAAAGCAATGCTGATCTATGCTCTAGCCTTGCACTAATTTTGCTTCACAATGCAGCCCATCTTCCCCCACCGTGCCATACCTATGGCATGGGACAACCTTGCTGTGTTTTTTGGTGCAACTGAATTGCATCTGAAAGCTAGCCAGTTCTTACTTGATTAAATTCAGTGGAATTGTCCCAAAGTAGCAATTTCCTTTAGATAAACTTTTTCTTTCTTCTAATGAAAATTTCTTTTAGACCACTTTTTTTTTTTTTTCCTTTCAGTGTGAATTTAGTCAAATTTGGTAATTGTCAAATTTATAATTCTCAAAAAAAACCCATTCTGATTTTATTTTTTCCAGTGAAATAGACATTATCTTTCAGACTACTTATTTTTCAACATAGATTTTACCAGATTTTTTTTGTCAGTAGCTTTAAATATGTAAGAATAATGAGATCTTCTTCAGACTGCTGCTGCGGTGCTTTAATGCCTGTGTTCATTTGGAGTGAACATTCATGAGACAAATTCAGGAAAAATGTTGAAAGGATCAGAGAAAAGCACAGAGCAGCCAAAAGGAGGAATCTTGAAAGCTGATCTGGTCATCTTTACATTTTTTGGTCTGGTCCAGATGATTTATCCCTGAGTAAACACCTTAAGCACAAATTTTTTTGATCAGAATATCCTCAGGGTATTTGATTTGTCAAGTTTACTTGAATCCTTTTGAACTCCTGAGGAATGAATTCAGGAGTTCAGAGGATAGACAGGATGGGTCATTTAAAAAATCTTTGACAGGCATTTTATGGTTCAAGTCAATCCTTTTCCAAAGAAGGTCAAAGATTGAGGTCAGCAGTATTGAAGACAAAGAACTCTTCTATGTAAACTTTGAATCTTTTGATTGTAATTGAATTATTTTGCTGTAAATAATGAACATTCAAGAATAAGTCCAGCTCCTGGTATGAAGTGTAAGGAATTTTGTGTTGCTGACTCTGTTGTAAATGCTTGTAAATAATGGCTTTGTATTTTAAAACTCCTTGTCAATATGAAAATGAATTCAAGTCATAGTAATATATGAAATAAAAAACAAATAGCTACCAATAGATTATATTTTATCCAAGAAGGTGAAAGTAAAACTAAGGGGTTTATTCTAAATCTTTTTAGAATGCTTTCCTAGTAAATTAGTGAGGAAAAAGGCAGATTAAAATAAAACATTTTATATAATGACCATACAACTCTGTATTTAGATCTGTTGACCCAGATGCAAGCAAGAATGTGTCCCATGTTCCTATTTTGCCATGGGGTTTTGTTTCTTCCTGAGAGGCAGGAAAACTGTTGTCCTGCATACTGTACTTAACTACTGTCTCCAGAGTAGCCCTCATATGAGAGCTATGACTGTCTCATTTGCACTGCCATTACTGACTTATTCCTCCTCTCTTCTGCGTTTCTGACTTCGCTTCCAAATCAAACCAACAAACTGTGTAATCAGTTGATCTCATGGGCTTCTTTCCCTGCTAAACTGGGTTTAAATTAGACTCTAAGCATTTTAGACCAGACTTGTTACTTTATTCTGTAAAGCTCCAGGTGAATTAGTGGCTGTTAAGCTGTTATAATTGTAAGTGAATTAAGCTGTGCATTGACATGCCCGAGCCTGTCCAGTGGATGTCAATCCTTTTGCCAGAGGGAAGGAAGTCTATTTTAACATATCATCTTTCTTTGCTGTGTCTCCATGATGTAGACAAGATATGTTCTTCTTAATTTCAAGGAAATATTTTTCAGAAGGCAAGACAGTTCCTTATATTAAAGTTGAATATCTAGCTTGATTCCTAAATCCATGTGAAATGTATGAGTGGCTTTATTTTGGCAGTGATGTAGTTAGTTAAAGTAACACCCATTCTTCATGATGTTCACTGTCATTTAGTATGCTACTAAAGAAGGGAGCAACAGGGTCCTCTGCATCCTGATGCTTTCATTCATGTATAGTCATGGTTTCTCTAGGAGCTCGGCCTGAGTTTTTTCCTGTATCTAGAACTTTCTACCCTTCTAGCCAGGCTTCTTGCGGTGCAGCCTGGCCTGTTTTTCACTTGTTTTCTGGTGTCATTGTCTTTCCCATGGTCAGAGCCTTCCTCTGTTCCTTCTCTAGTAAGCTACCAGTGTACTTGCCTTTGAATTGCTGTTTGCTGCCTGTGGCAGTTTAGCAGTTACCTGCCCCCTCCCCNGTGAAAAGGTAATGCAGAAACACCACAGCCCTCTCAGAGATCAAAATCCCCAAGAGGGATAACCAACCACCCCTACCACCTTTCCCCCTTCCCCAGTCTTATCTCACCACCTGTTGATGCTGCAGATATGTGGAGGTAGATCAGCCAGGGGGATTAGCAGTAGGAAAGAAGTTAGTAGAATTATTGAAAATTGACAGAGACAAAGGAAGCATGCAAGAGAGCAGTCGCAGCCCCGAGCAGTCTGAAACCATCTGACTTATATATATTTGGGTTTCTACTCTTAAAACATTTTTTTTCTTTCTCAGTAAAGCTCTGGGTGAAGTGACATACTGTGTTTTCCTCTCTCAGCCAATAGTCTAATTTCTCATTCAAATTCTCCAATTAGTTCAAACCAGCACACTGCCATGCTCACAAGCCTCATAGCACACCTGATTGTTCTCCTCCCTTCCTCCTACCAGATCCTTGCAGCCACCTTTCTTCAAGGTTTCATGCCCTTCACCAAAGCTGCTGCTCTGGTTTAAGTCTCTCTTTCACCCATGAGCTGTATTTCCCTCATATACCCCAGAATGGTCTCCCTAATCTAGTGATGGGTGACTGGGAAGAGGTTTAGCTCTAAGTGTCTCAGCACAGTAGTTGCTATTTACTGAAGCCTTACCTTGCTTCTTAATAAGGCATTTTGGAGTGATGCAGTCATGTGAAACACATGCCTGTAGTTACAAATGAGGACATCCATATTCCAGACAGCAGGCCATGCAATACACAATTCCACTGGCAGCTCCCAGTGGTATATCACTGCCATTGATATGTTGTAAACTTGCAATGGCAAGCAGAGAGGCAACAGTGAAATGGAGGATGGTATTCATTCACTGCTGATTGAATCAGATTCCATCCAATATAGAATTAAAGTGGAACAGTTTTCCGTTTCTTCTGGTTATCTTAGACTATTAGTAGTAATTAGAGAGCTATAAATAGATAAATATAAAATGTTGGAGTTTTAGCCGGGGGAAAGGTCTAGCTGTAGATTTCAGTACACACTTAGATAGCCTGGGTTCTGGCTTGCGCTGTGCCAGAGTGTGCAGTGTAATGCCATTTGGCTGTCACTGATTATTTAGAAATTAAGTGAGAAGAGCAGGCTGTGTTTCTGTCTGGGCAGCAGATAGATTGAACTGAACTTTTTACCATTGGCCTGCATATATTTGTAGTGTGTGTGCATGATAGATTGCAGTAAGTATGTATTTAATTCTTTTGTTTTCAATGTCACTTTGAAACAAAATGGAAGTTCTTTCAGAGGCTTTGGAAAGACCTGATTGCAGAATAGCATTTGCATTGACTTCTTGGTCCTAAGACTCTAATTAAATTATTGATTATGAAGCTGGCAGATTTCTTAATAGCTCCTAATGTAACAATTAATGCAAAGTAAGTAATTAAAAATGAAAAGATTGGTTCACAAGTACAAACCTTCAAAAGATTGTGGTTTGTTTTTTTTTTAAGAGGAAAGAATTATACAAATGAATCATCAGTAAAAAAATGCAATTTAGTGTGTTTGTACATGTAATAATGTTCCTAACAGATTGCCACTGGCCACATGATACCTAAATTAATTTAAAATAATAGCTAATCTTTTTTAGTTCATGTTATATTAAGAATTCCCAATTGCACTTCATGCAATAGAAGGTACATAGCCCTGCCATGCTTCTACAGTGGACAGCTGATAACAAAGACAGAAGCCAGGTGCTTCACAGATTTATGTGAATCTATTATTTTATTATTTAAGACCACAAGCAATGCTTTGTACCACACAAACTGTTTATTAGCAACTTTTTTTATAGGTATGAGAAGTAAAAGGAAACGTTTAGAGGTCAGCGATATTGGTCTGGGGCTGTTTATAGTGTGTGAAAGCTTTGAAGGAAGAAAGCACAAAGGTGTTTGCTAGAAAATTTTCAAGAGCACTTAACACTGTTGTCTCTGACAGAACTGAAGTGAGAAATGACACTGGAGGATTTAAGAACTGATAGGGAGATTGTAATCTGCAAGCAAAAACCAGTTACTTATAAGCAAGGTGAAGATAGACACTGGTTGCCTTACCCTGAATTGATAATTGCTGAGTTTTGTACTAATTGTATTCTGCTTTTTAGGAGGTGCTCATAATGTTATATGAAGTAAAAGCAGTCGCAGCTTTTGCATGCTGTCTGAAATTTAGCTATCATGTCCTGACAAGCCAGGGAAGAAAACATGTTTGAGATGAAAGCTCTATTACAAATACTTTAACCTCTGCCACAGATCTTTTGGTATAAAATGTCTAGCTTACAAATCACTGCAGAAGCAGCTAATTGGTGCAATAGTTCACAGGTATGAAAACAGCCTGTTTTGGAGCCTGTTGTATCACCCTACCACTGGCACATGCAAGCTAATCAGAGACTGAAGCATGGATGTGGAAATTTGCTAAGCAAACACCTGCCATAGTCAGCACCTCCTGTGCCTGTAGAACATGAATATTTCTGTGCTCAGGGAAATTCATTAAACCTTGGGAGACAGAATTCAGATAAGCATGTCCATCAAGGAAATATATATCAAGGGTATCTAGGAGTTCTCAAATATCCTGATCTCTATAGGCATTTGGAGAACTGGGCTCCCATCAATAGTTACTGTTAAGAGCAGCTGTAAACATTTTCTTTAGATAGCAGTTGGGATTGCTGCAGTTAGATTCTGCTTCAACATGTGCTCAGAACCAAATCAAGGAAAAAATTACTATACAGGTTACATTGTATGAAAAATAAGTAAATCTTAGTCGGTTAAGCTAAAGAAAAAGCATCTTAAATGTTCTTTTTAATTTCCACAATTAATTATGGAATTTCCTTTCCACATATATTAATTGAGGAAAGCAGATTATAGATGTGAACATTTAATGAAAAGTTCTTTTAGTGGATCAGCACATCCATATCTCCACCTGCACACTTACAGTGCTCTTACGTATTATGCTGAAGAAAAGGAGTAAGTACTTTGCTTATTTTCCTTTTATCTGGATTCTTCATGAGCTGTTTTTACATGCTGTTCTGTCAGGTTGAATTAAGACATCTGGACACCATGTCTACACAGAATATTCTCCAATGAGCTTTTACTTTTCAAAATGAAAGATTACACTAGAATTTCTTGTCCAAGCATAAGCTGGACAAGCTATGCCTTCCCAGACATAGCTGTAAGAACCTAAGTTTCAGAAGTCTGACAACATATTGACTGTAGCTATGCATTCTCAGAAAGATCTGTTAAAAACCAAACAAACTTCAAAGCATACAAATCAATTTCCTTTCTACTAACAATGATATTGTGAGGTAAATAACTTATTTTCAGTAAATAGCTTTCCAATTTTGTAAATGCAAAATAAAAATGTTGGTGGTGAATCAGTCTGTTTCTTTGTATAGATTACTCCTGTCTAACTGCTGTTGCTTGTGTATAGGTTTATTCCTATTCTTGTTCCCCACATCCTTGTTGGATGGCTTCTTTAGACTTCCAGTGCACATCCCCCTTTTGTAATAGTAAAAGAAATACAATCTGAGAAATTGCTTGAACTGAAAAGCAGGCAGGCCTTTGGTATGACTTTAGCTGTGTGTTGAAAAAATTTGAGTTTCAGAGCATCCAAGGTCTTTGCTTAACTACATATATATATATATGTATCTTCAAGAAAGCTTAAGTAGGCAATATTATATGTGGTCTGCAAAATAGCTGAGGGCTTAAGTTTAGAAAGAAAAGCTGCAGGCTGTCAGATTGGTTTTCAGTAGGATGCCCCGTGCAGGGTCAATGGATAGTGAAAGTTTGCAGTGGAAATTCATACCTCAAACATTTTCCATATAAGAGACCTTTTGCACTGCATGTTTAATTTACAAAGATCTGCCAGGCAGACACAGGTTTAAAACAGTTTTATGCTCTGATACCACCAAGGAAACATCATGGACAGGTGTTCACATTTTATGGTCCAAGGCCAAAATGGAGTTCTTTTGGTTATAATTGAATTCACCTTTCATATTTAAGTATGATAAATAGTTGAAGATATTTTGTTAAGAGGCAGTGTGATTGGTATAATGTGAAATGGATATAAAATCTGTGAGATGCTTCTTCTCTTCCTCAGATTGTCAGAAATTTGTTACTGAGTAGCAGGCATGTCTCTTTACCCCTTTTCCATTCCCTCTTTCACCCTTTCTTGTTAAGGTGTAAAAAAACAAACATGTTAAGGAGTTTTGACATCTCACAGTACGCTGTACTAATAATCTAAAGATGATACAGTTGAGGCCCTAAAACACATTAAATTCTCTCTTTCGGAAATCTTTTTCTCTGCTCACATCTTTTAGGTTGTTCTGTAGAAAGAATTAAGTGGGTTCAAACCTGAGATGGATCTAATTGCTAAAATGATTAAGATGGAATGACGAGAGTGATGGAGCATGTCTTCTGTGAAGATGGGCTTGAGAGAGCTGGGATTCTTCAGCCAGGAGAAGAAGCTGCTTCTTAGAGCAGCCTTCCAGAGTTTGGAGGAGACTACAGGCTATCTGGAGAAGAACTTCTTACAAAGGCATGTAGTGGCAGAATGAGGAGTAATGACTCAAAACTGGAAGAAACTAGACTTAGAACTAGACACTAGGTTGAAATTCTTCATCACAATGGTGCTGGGACACTGGAACAGGTTGTCTAGAGATGTTGTGAAGGCTGCAACCCTGGATGTTTTCAAATCTAGGATGGATGGGGTCTCGATCAATGTGGTCTAGTAGGAAGTGTGTGTCTCCCTGTGCAGGATGATTGGAAATAGATGATCTTTAATATCCCTTACAACCCAAACATTTCTATGATTATCAAAATACATGATGAGTTGTTCTAAGAACTTTAGATATTCTATAACATTGCTGTCCACACACTGGGAGACATTGGCATGGACTATTCTAGGCTATGCCTAGTTTGTGTTGTAGAGTTCTATTTAAAACTGATCCAGTAGACTACCCTGATGGGATTTATACTTATAGAAATACGAGTATAGAAATAGGAGAGTGTTCTTTGGTTGTCTTGCAGAACAGCTAATATAACAGTGCTATAATTGTGAAAATCTCAAAACTACTGGTGACTGACTTGGTAGAGAACTGTCTGTTCTGATATCCTGAAAACCACAGGCATCCATGCTCAGGAGCAATGAATACAGTGCTAATGACATGCCATAATTTATGTGAAGCAATGGAAAGAGATCTGTCTCTGTCACTGTGCCAGTCTGGGCTTTCCTATCAACAGGACAGTATTCCAATCAGTGGTGTGAATTGCTGTGTCATTCTAGTTAATAGACAGTTTTTCTTGCCTTGTAACATTTTTCCCAGGCTTTTCATCTGGAGGCAAGCTTCTCCTCAGAGTGCCACAGGTTCACTTACAGAATTTCCTCCGGTGTGTTTACTCCTCCTCTATTTAATGGTATCTCCTTTGTTTTCTTAGAACATTGAAGGCATACCTCAAGGATACACATTTATCAAAGCAGCCAGCACACAATTCCTCATTGCTACCATAAATCCCAGTCACACATGCTATCAAATTGAATAGTGAGTGCACTAATCCTCTCACAAATGCTATGTTTGGATGCTTTTTGTCCTACTTTCCTGGCAAGCTAAGGTCCATCAAGTTCATTTGAGGAGTGCAGTTTCAGAGTCCCCTTTTGATTGTGATGTGATTTCATAGCTAGGGTAGAAAAACAAGCTTCAGCAGTGTCACTGTTGTCTCTCAAGTTCAGATTTCTGGCAGTACTTTTCTGCAGCACCACTAAAATTAATTATTTCAGGACCTAAAGTGTCCTGGCACCAACACAGGAAGAATGAGATGCTGCCAAAATGGTACCATCAGTAGATCCCCTGAGAACTGACTGTCCCTGCATTGCTCAGAGTGGTTTTCAGGGCAGGAAGGATTTACCGGTAAACCCTGCTCTTAGAGATTACTTAGCTTTTAATTTTATCTAAAAATAAATGTGTGATTACTGCATTCCTGGTTTTCTTCTTCTGTGGCTCAAACCCAGCTTCTCAGCCTCCAAGTGGGTTTCAAGACAGAGTTTTGCAAATGATAGTATTTTACATGCCAGTCCCTTACTCAGCTGATTGTTTTTCCCCCTCTCTCCTCAAAAATATTTTGTAGAGAAGCAAGCAATAATCTTTCAAAAAGGGCACGTTTATCACAAGAAGATTGGAAAGACTGGGACAAAACTGAAAGGGCGGAAGGAAAATTTAAATGTGACAAAGCACTAGTATGTGATCTTCCACTGTTGCTGAATAGAATAAATAACAGTCGTTCAATATTCCACTGTGAACAAGCTCAGAGGAGAGGAGGTACTTACTGGTGTATGATGATATGATTTTGCTACAGCTCTAATTTTAATTAAATTTCTCTTGTTTTTTTATTCTAGCTTTCTGCAAAAGCAACAAAGGGTTACTTTGGCAAGAAGCCACAGAAAAGCATGAGTGGCAGGACTAGAGTAAGGCCTGGTGGGACTCTGTGCATTGCACTCCAAGATCTAACCCCATCCTGCTGCCAAGCACTATCCTCTTTACAGCCCCATCCAGAGACAGCATGCAAGTGCTTTTTTCTAGTTGAGATGGAACCAAATAATGTTAAGTCCGGGACTTAATGCTTTCTGGAAGTGCAGGTAGCAGTCCACTTTTCTGAGAGCCACTTTTCTTTGTGCAGTCTCTTGGCAAATGCACTTGTGTCAACTATACTTGCTCATTATTTTTATGTTTATCTTTATAATCATGACAATGACAGACTTCTGTCATTTTTCTTTTATTTCCTTTTGCATTCAGTGAAAATTCGCATGCAGTCACAGAATTTATGTTGCTACTGGCCATCATACTCTCTGTTTTGGTGAAGAAATGAAGAGACCTGTACATGGGAGTACTCATGAATATGGCTTGTCAGGCATTTTCTCCTACTGCCTGACAAATTACCTCTGTGTCCCTTCTCCAGAATCACCATCAGACAGTGATGGGATAAATCAGATCTCAAAATGTGAGAAACTTAGGGCCTAAGTTTTTATTTTACACAGCTGAAGAGCTAGTAAATGTCAGTCGTATATGTAACAAGTATAATTTGAGATCAAAAATAGCGAAGTTCATAGGAAATAGGATAGGAAATGCAAGATGCTTTGAGAAAAAAAAAAACAGTTTGCTCTGGGGAAAACTTTCTTTTAGGGGCAGGCATTTTTGTGAGTTTGATTTCCTCTAAAATCTTTCCAAATCTGGAAAATGGATTTTGCAAGATGTGCTATGGACTTATAGAGTATTTGCAATTTTGGTTCCCTTTTAATCAAGTTATTAAAAATTAGTACTCTGTCAGTTCCTTTCTGAATAATGCAGATCCTCATATCTCACATTCAGCCACCACTGCCAGCAGCAGATGACCCATGAGGATGAGGTTCAGTTGGATTCAATTGAGCACAGGCAGGGAGAGGTCTGACATTCCCCCATGAGGGACTGCCTTTCCAGGGCTCGCTAAGGACACCCCACAGCTTATCAACCTTTAGGGCACACAGCACTCCTCTCCAGTATAGCCTTTGAGACCTGGCATCAGGGTACATAACATCTTTGGAGCTTGAGGGCTTTTTATATATATATATATATAAGAATAATTGTCCTACTTTAAATAGAGAAGCTTTTGTGTAGCTGAGACTGATTTTTTAATTGTATTTTCCTCCTTTGTGATATCTTTTGCTATTACCTTTTTTTTCTTATAAAAGTGTATATATACATAATCCAGAAACTACTCTTTCTCTGGAGAAAAGTCACATGTTGATATAAAGATTTTATTTCTATTTTAGATCCTAGTGTTTCCAGACACTAGGAATGAGAGTTAAGCAATTTAGCTTTCTAACTTGCAGTGTGTGTCTGAGTGTGAGGGACTGTGTGTGCACAGCTTTCTAGATGTATTTTACTCTCTCAGAAATATTAGTTAGTAGTCAAGAGTAAATAGTTGCATTAAACTTAAAATTATCAAGACATTGTTATGAGTCAAATGCTGTATAATAACTAAAATAGCAGTAAACAGTGTCTGCTGGTGTAATTTTCAGAAGTAAGCTGGCCTTGTGATGACAGCTACGCTATTTGACTTATATGTGCTACTTTTGCAGTTTGGTTATTAAATTAATGAAGCAGCTTATATTACTTACTAGTTGCACTCAACATTAGCAAGTGGATTGCATTTCCTAATTAGCATATGAGGAAATGGATAATAAAACTTTACCTAAAAAATATGTATTGTTGATATTCACACCTTCACTCCAAATTTTCTCATTTTTACCCTGCCAAAATGGAATAAATGTCTGCTGAGGGTATGAAAAAAAAATAATTACTTTCCTTCTCCTCTAACTTCCTCTTAATTAACTTTTAATGTATGCTGTTACTCAGGGAACATCCCTTAATACTAAATGTGTCTAAAACAGAAAAGATGGAGATTTAAATGATTTAGATAAACATCTGCCTAACGTTGAGATGTAAAATTACAGATTCAGAAAAAGAGTGGCTTACTGCCAGCATTCACAGACAAAGAAGCCACAAAATATATTTTCTTTCTCTATAAATTGCCTTCCCTTGTGCATATGAGCTTAAAGAAAATTACCAATCCTCCAAGTACAGGTAATATGGATGGCATATTTTGTCAAATAATAATATGCTCTTCCTGATTATCACCAAATTGCTCTATGAGCATTACCAAATCACCACAGATTTTGAAGGAGGATGTGTTCTTTTCCCGGTATAAAAGGCAGTGTTTTGACTTGTTCTAGAGCAGCCTTCTTTTTCTTAATTAAAGACACCAAATAGAAAGAGGTACAGTTTGTATCTATAATTTCTGCCTACCTGACTATGTACTGCTAATCCATACTGGTGTTAAATAATTCTGTTTAGATTAATTGGTCCTGTCTTTAGCAATTTAGAACAATCTTCTAAAGTAACGTGCAGCAAGAATGTCTTAAAATAATTGCCTAGTATTTATTTTCAATAATATTCTGTTGTCAGAAATAGTGTAATAACAAAGAAGTATCTTGACAAAATCTTAAGATTTCCAATAGCTGAATCAATACAGAAACACAACTATCACCGCGTATGGTTTTCCAAATAATTATAGAGGTTGAGGTTGTGTTACAAACCTAAAAGGAAATTATCTTTTAACTTGTTTGGAAAGTTGTATGATGAAAGAGAATTTTATCATAAAATACCAATTGACTCAAATATTTCATAGAAACAGAATCACAGAAACATCCAGGTTGGAAAAGATCCTCAGGATGAAGTCCAACTTATTCTACAAGATTCACCCTAAATCATATCCCTAAGCACCCCATCCAAAAGACCCTTGAACACGTTCAGGGTTGGTGATTTCTGTAGAAACATCTTTATTTTACAAATTTCTCTTAACACTAGGCAGTGGTCTTGTGAAAATTCCTTATCTGCTGGGGTCAGTAGGGGGGTTTCAGTGCTGGCTCCCTCCAATAGAGTTTGTGATGTTGTTAGCACAGACCTCGATGTCTGAGATGGCTGGCATGGGCAAGTATATCTGCATGGAATTGATACTGTCAAAAATTTATCAGAACTAGAAATTTGGATCCTCATATCTTGTATCAACTGTGTAAAATGAGTCATGCAGTATTTCTTTTTTTGTTGTTCTTGAGCGCTTTTTGATGGTTTAGGGTTTTTTTGTTGGTTTGTTTTGCCCTGCTTTTTGCTTACAGCAGAATATAATGCAACTGGACATATACCAAAATTGAAAAAACTCAAGCAAAGCCCCACGTTCAACAATATCTCATCTGTATTTCTCAAGAGCCTGAATGAGGTGTGAAGGGACACGACATTGAGTTCTTGAGCAAGACACATCAAATCTCAGCCTCACTTTTTTGCTGTATAAGCTTTGCTATTTTCATGGCACTCTCATACCTTGCTGCAAAGTGTTTCCTTTGTAGTCTTCAGCTCACTGCTTTGTGCTCATGTGGTTTTGAAAGCACTACTCTCTGTCTGTAGTAATTCCTCTGACTGTAGAACATGACCGACCTGAAACGCGTTGTGTAGTCTACCTCGCAGTAGTGGTGTCAGAACTCAGAAGTGTTGCTTGTGATAGCTGGTGTACTTGAAAATTTATAGCAAATGTTTCATGCAGAAGAAATGCTGGCTCTGAGAGGGTTGTATCCTCAGTTTCAGCCCTAATTTTGGATCTCTGAACAACCATAAGGTGGCATCTATCTTGGGAGGAAGTGCTTTTTAAAAATGCATTTCTGAGACTTCAAAAAAAAAAACCCAAGCAACTTCCTAACTGGGTTAGGA
This sequence comes from Psilopogon haemacephalus, assembly GCA_013396835.1. Taxonomy (NCBI): domain Eukaryota; kingdom Metazoa; phylum Chordata; class Aves; order Piciformes; family Megalaimidae; genus Psilopogon; species Psilopogon haemacephalus. The sequence goes on along the minus strand of VWZI01022241.1, from coordinate 74,079 downwards.
TGAAAAGTCAATAGTTTGAAAACTTTCTGCATATCAATGCATGTATAAAAGTCTCTGTTCTACAAATCTGAACTGTAGTGCTTCCAGAATTTTGAATCACACAAAATCACAGAATGGTAGGGGTTGGAAGGGAGCTTTGAAGAGCATTGAGACTAATTTCCCTGCCAGAGGAGGATCACCTAAAGCAGATCTCATAGGAACACATACAGGTGGGCCTTGAAAGTCTCCAGAGGTGGAGACTCTGAGCAGCCTGTTCCAGTGCTCTGCCAGTCTCAATGTAAAGAAGTTCCTTCTCACATTCAGATGGAGCTCCTTTTGTTTAAGTTTACGCCCATTCCCTTTTTTCCTGTCACTGGTGACTACTGAGAAGAGTCTGGCCCCATCTTCCTGACACTTACTCCTTAGATATTTCTTAGCATCATAAAACTACTGAATATTCTCTTTTTGTAGTTTTGATCTATTTTTCTTTTTGTAAAAATGTACTTAAACCTACATTTTTAAATATTTTGGAACAGTAATGTGTTTTGACTCAGTAAGCCAAAATATTTTAAAAATAGAGATTTTTACACTGCTGATATTTATTTTATCAAATTAATGTCAGTTGATTTATTTAAAATGACCTGTTTCTTGATCAGGTTTCTTGTTTGAAATATTTTTTTTTTCTCCCCAGCAAACACCTTGTCAATACCTACATTACTTGTTCTAGTCAATAACACTTTTATTAGTAACAGAACATGAATTGAAACATGAAAGAAAGGATAAACATGAGTAAAATCAGACCTATGTGCTTGGTGTTCAAGACTGTTCTTATGTGAAAACATTGGAATAACAGTGTATTCTGATTTCTTCTGTCTGGCTAGGGCTGCACCCATGGTATCCCTTATAAAATTAATGCACTGATGAGAAGTACTGTACATGTGACAAGTGTCACATTCAGTGCCCAGCAGTGTAGGTGTACTCTGATGTATGAGTAGCTTTCTCTGGATGTTTTATACTGCAGCTCAGGGACTACAATCATCTTTTGCCAGACTCTCTGTTACCTTCTCTCCTTATTGTGTGGATCCTATCGTACTAAACCCAACATACTGCTGTGAGCAAAAGCAGTCAGAATGATATATGTGATGTCTTCAAGAGAATAAAAGTTAGGTAGGACTTGCTTCATTCTCTGTCAGTGTTACTGTTCCATTTTTTGAGAAGAGGGATCTGGGTGGAAAGAAAGGGGAGATGACAGCATAGAGTAGAAGGATCATGTTTTAATTCCATGTCAGATAACTATAGATGGTGTAGGTTATCAATGAGAAAGATAATAGAAGGATAAAATCAAGTACACATGAGAAATATGTAGTATGAAAGATGAAAGTAAAAGCAGTGAAAGAAGAGAAAGCAGTGGTATCAGGAGGAAAAGAGGACATAAAAGAGCTTAAGGAAAGGAAACAGCAAACAAAAAATCAAGATGTATTATAATTTTTTTGTATCTGCTTTCTGCTCAGAAGCTTCTACCAAATAAAAGGCTCTATAATAGTGATTGATTTGTAATCTCTAGTGTCATTGCCCTTACTTCCCCCCAAAGCCATCTGGAGGCTGTCTGCAGACAGCCCATTGAAAAGTATGAATTGCAGCAAAGAAATTCTGCCTGGCAGAAAGAGAAATTGGTAATCAATTCTCTTCCTGCCAGGCAAGGCTGCTTTGCTCCGCTCATATTCACTGTCTGGTATCCTGTCTGCAGAAAGCCTTCTGAGATCTACCTGGGGAGGAGCACAATCACTCCAGGGATTGCATATCAATCATTTCCATTGTTGCTTGAGCCTACCGTTGAACGCTGAGGACAGACAACACCTCTTTTGTATGATAATTTATTTGGCTCTAAGGATGGACAAAAAATGGGGTGGCTCTTCAAGATTCATTGCTGTCTCTGGGCTGGCCATGCCCAGGAGGAATGCTGTCCTGATGAAAGGTGCATTGGCAGCAGAAGGCTTTCCAGGATGCGTGCTTTGGCAGAGTGGTGGGACAGGTACGTCCTGTGTAACTGCAGAACTCACTCTTTCAAAAACCTGTGCATTCCTATGTTTTCTCACCTTTTACACATCCAAGGAACTGGGAAGACAGTGTTTTGTGGAGGAGCAGGTACTGTCTGCTTAGAAGTATGAGTAGAGAAAGTTGGGACCTGTTTGTAATAAGGAAGGCTATTACTGCAGAAAGTTTCACAGCACTAGTGTCATCAGACAATGAAACAAGGTTGTAGGAGGAAAATAATACAGTCCCAAACTGAAAATTCAAAGGAGAGCAGCTTTAGGGGAAAGTGCCAGAGCACTCTTAGCAAAGTGGCAGCATGTGTGTCGGTGGGAGGTCTTTCCTCCTCTTTTGAGGCCAAGGCACCAGGTAAGGCTCTTCAGCATCAGCTGAGGATGAAGAGATTAAGATATTGTGTAGGAGGGCTGTCTCTGTACTATGAGGCTCTGAGGTGAGATACAGGCATTTAACAGATTTCATGTAGGTGTATGATACATCCTGCCCTGGTCCAGGCAGGGAGGGTGTGGAGAAGCACAGCCACAAATGATGGCAGCCAGCTGCAGGTGCTGGGATGGATGTATTCCACTGCTGTACAGCTCAAGCAACAACCTCTCAGCTCCCCCATTTAGGGATACAAAAGGAATAAATAAAAATGCAAAAGAGGAATTACTAAAACTGTCCCCTGATAACTAAATGGTTGATCATAAATTGGAGTGTCTATGCAAATGAAGTAAATAATTAAAACCTCCAAGAACAGCACTGACTAGGTGGTTGATGCCTGGCAATTATAAAAGCTGAATTTTTAATATGCATACATCTAAGGAGCCAGTAAAAATTAGCTCCTAGACTAATGGACTTGCCTTTCTTCCAAGGCAGAATTTTAATGAGAGCATTATTTATAGCAGAGCCCAAGAACGAGCATTTTCTTGCTTAGTCTCGTTTCTTCTTTGCTGACACTTTATTCGTTAACCTCCGAACTTCTTTAGAGAAGAATAATACTCTACACAGAGAAGGGCAAAGATCATTCTGACCCCATGAAATTAGTCATGGGTTATATTTTGTTAAGAGTCACTTCCAGCAAGCAATGTTTATAAAACCCTGTTGGCGATCTGTCCTCATTTCATGCTGGTTTCTGAGTCATTTATTTGCAGTTCAGTGAAAAGAAAATGAACATAATGTGATATCTCATAGTGCAGTGCTTCTTGTGCCATCTTATCTTGTACAGTGGGTAGATATACATCCCAATGAGACCTGACGGGCTATTCTGGCCACATATTTTTACCAGGGATAAGAGGTGCTCCACATGTGGCTTGAAGACAGGCAAGGGCATGAATTTATTTTTGAGCTCAGACACTAGCTCTGCCATGTCATTGCAGTGACCCTGCTGTAGAGCAGCACGACTTGCACAAAGGGCAGAGCCCTGTCAGATCAGGAATCACAAACCTGGGCCAGCTTGTGATGCCATAGAGTGTCCTCTGGATGCAAAGGGACCCAGGGGGTCCTGCTTTCTGCTAATTCCCTGCAGGGTGTCAGGATAAGAAGGACACAAGAATGGCAGAACCAGCTTCAAGAAAAATAAAGTGCTTTGGTTGAGACTTTTAAATTTAATTTGAAAATTTGCATAAATAGAATGCAAGTTGTAGGTCATTTTCATTTAAAGGTCTTTCTAAGTGTATTTTCTTTCTGAGCTTCTTTTTGTTAAACACATATTTTGTCTGATTAAGAAGAAAATTAACCCTTTCTTTCAGTAATCAGGAAATATTTGGCCTAAATTGAAAAGTTACAAACCAAATAAATTTAATGAAAAAGCTCTAGGCCTCAGACCTAGGAGTTACTGCTTATAACATTCTAATCAACTGGGGAGACAGAAGAGTAGATTGAGCTTAACCAAAACCAGTAGTCGAGGCTTTGTAACCAACTCACACCCAAAGCATTTTGTAAAACAGTTAAAATGGCTATTCTCTTTTAAATATATAATGATATCTCTAAAAAGACAACCTTTTAGCTGTATTTCATTCTTTATTAAACAAAATTGTATGGTAATTTTCTAAATCTGCAAAACACGTAACAGGTCAGGACTCATGTTGAATGCTCACCTCATCTGAGAAATGAAATTAAATTTAGGTTTGCTTAAATATAGGTCAGGATTCCTTTCACTGCTGTAAGCCAACATATTTCTTGTCTCTGCATTGTAAAATCGTCATTAATTCTGCTCTTAATGGAGAGTAAGACTTTTGTAGAGACTCAGCCTATTGCAAGGTATGAAGCACTATGTAAGTAGTACTTTTTATTTAGTAAAGTTCTTACAATAATGTTCCTGAAGCTTGTATTTTTGAATGACTGAAATCTGAGAAGGTCACTATGTAAGAAGTAGCATTAAATCGGGTAGGTCCCTGAGCACTGCTATGGAGCAGGACAGTTGATGTGTGTGTCTAATACAGAATTTGTGAAATGTCTCTGTATCTTATGAAGTTATCAGATTTGTGTCTGACTCAGGAACTCTTTCATCTTGCTGAGTGCACATGGCAACACTCAGGGATAGAAGGGAGTTTGGAAATGATTTTAACTTTCCAGCACTTGAGCTATAGGCAGGTCTGAGATGCTGAGGCTGAGACTTCAGCAGGATACAAAAGTGAGCTGACAGTTTTATGCATAATGATATCATACAAGATGTCAAACATAAAATATGTTTTGTATGTTTTTTTATGGGTAGAATGTTTAGGCTTGAGAACATGAAATATTATTTATGGACAGCGTAATCACCTATTCTCTAAGAGAACTTTCACCAGAAGTAGCCGGGCTTATGTGCGACTGGAAAGTTGGATCAGGTGTACTGGGGCACATCTGTTCCCTGGCTCTAGGATGCTTCAGCTGTGATACCAATGACAATTTCTTAGTCAATGTTAGAAAGTAGCATGGAGGTGACCTGGTAAATGTGAACTTTCATCTGTGGATTAGTGGCTCAAATATTATCTTGGTTCTTTTGCTTTCCTTTGCTGTCAGATTATTGCCTGTATGAAATGCATCAGCAATGCTGAATTGTCCCCTTTAGGTAAACATCCACTAGGCAAAACCAGACAGGATTGCAGCCTCCTAGTAAGTGACTGAAGGAACTGAACTTTTGAAGTACTCTTCTTTCCTTCTCCACCCCAGTCCTAGTGGTGTAGCTCAAGGCTCAGTGGCGTAGCTCAAGGCTCAGTGGTGTAAGTGTATTTTACATTGTGTCTGAAAACAAAACTTTCTTACTACACCTACTAGACAGTGCTCTAGTTTGCATTTATTTTCCAGACTTTCTTCCCTGTCCTTGAGTTTTCAGGTATTTCCTGAAAATGTATTTCTTTCGCTCTTTATACAAAGTTCCACCAAAGTTCAGGATTTCATAGGGTCTGTGAAATCCCAGCCAATGGTTGTAATGAGGTGGGGGTCAGTCTCTTCTCCAACTGTCAAGTGACAGGACAAGAGGAAATGGCCTCAAGTTGCACGAGGGGAAGTGTAGATTGGATAACAAGACAAGTTTATTTATTGAAAGAGTGATCAGGCATTGGAATAGGCTGCTCAAGCAGGTGGCAGAGACGCCATCCCTGGAGGTGTTAAAAAAACACATAGATATGGCACTTCTGGACAAGGTTTAATGGCAGGTCAACAATTGCACTTGATGATCTAAGAAGTCTTTCCCAGCTGAAACATTTCTATAAGAAATTTTCAGCATTTTTTATTACAGCTAGAGAGCTTTAGAAAGCTAAACTTTCCAGGTGCTCCCTTCCTTGTATGGTTAGTTAATTTTTTTGTGGTTTGTTCAGGTTCAGATACTCACCTAGAAATGACAGCATCTCCCACAATCATTATTAGTCTATGCAGAAACCTCATGTCATTGCACACAGGTCTCAGTGGGAACATACTACAAACCCAGCTTCAGCGCCTGCCAGCTGGCACAGCAGCCCCTTCAACAGCTTTGTATTTTGTGGCTCAATTCTTTGTTGCTTGCTGGTTCATAAGTATTAGAGACTCCTGCTCTACAACGGTTTGTCCCCAAGCTCCAGTTTGTACCCTAGCCCAGCACAACTTCTGTGTGAACGGTAGCATGCACAAGTTTTTCTGTCCAAGACAGTCTCTTGAGAGGACTTTTTCAAAAGGAGCTGGGAAGCAACTGTCTGACAGGTCCCTACACAGCCATAGCTTCATATTGTACCCAAATGCAGTTTCTGTGTGAAATCCTTTCACCCACTAGTCAGTCAAGATGCTTGTTGAAAGCCATTCTGCTCCCATTTGAATGGGTGACTTTTCAAGTTGTCCTATGTATTTTATTTCTACTCTGACTCTTACTTTCTAGTTTGTTCTGTCTTGAAAGACTCATTGACCTATTGTAACGGCCTGTACTTCCTTTGATATTTTTTTCTGACGAGGACTTAATTTACTTAGAAATATTGTATATATTACAGAATAAGTAAAAGTGGAGCGATTTCCTTTTACCCTCCACTACCTGAGGGCTTGGCAGCTACAGGATCCAAAGCACTGGGAATATGAAAAATGAAAATACATGGCAGTAAAAAATAAGGAAAATATTTTCTATATTGTAAACTGTTGCAAACAGAAACATTTCATATTTTTCCTGCTGTCAATATGTAAACATTGAACAACAGATCAATTCCACCCAATGGTGAGAGATTCTCTTTCTTCATATCAATCTCATGGTGCATCTCATGGTGGTGGCAGGAAAGCAGCAGTATCAGGAAAAGGGAATGATTTTGACTAAGATTATGTTGCACCTGCTCTACCTTCTTTCCCAAAACAAATTAATGGGAACTTGGAGGCTTTAATTTTACTTCTTCAAGAATCAGAACACAGATATTTATTTTCTCTCTTTCTGCTTTGTATTGCTCCCCAGCTATTCCTCTCATCACATTGCTGAAGGCTGTGTTGTTCTGCCGTTTGATTTGAACTTTAATTTCCAGGGACTTTGCCATGATGCTGTGGCTTCTCAGCATAGGAGGGTTACCTACCGTTTCCAGAGCAGAATAAGCAGGAAGAAAAAAATGATCAGCTTCTGAGTGACAATGGTTTGCATTAGAGACTCATCTATTCAATCACTGCATTGAACAAGGACAGCTTTTTGTGAAAAGAAGCTTCTCAAGGGTTGCTTACTTTGAAAGAAATACATTAATTAGAGCACTCGACAAAATAGTGGGTGAAGAAATGCATAATATTTCAGCTAGATTTTATGCCATGCTGAGCACTTTTCTGGCCATCTTCAAATGGGAAATGGAAATGCAGTTTTGGAAGCCTGCATCTGTACTGGTAGCACCACTTGATTGTTTCCTATGCAGTTCCTCCTAGGGGAAGAAAAAGCCAAACCCTAACCCAAAAACCCAGCAAAAAAAAAAAATGATACTGTCACTATATTTGCAGCTGATGATGTTTAGAGCCCAGGCCAACTAACATTAACAAATGATGATAATTTTGCTTGATTTGCATATTTAAATTGTCTTAATTAAACACTGACTCTCTAAACATTTAAAGTCTGCAATCGATCTTTTGCAGGCTCTCTTGGTTATTTATAGGATCTAATAAAGGCTGGAGGCTTTGTTAATGAGACCTCTATTTCCTAACTTGTATGCGTCAATGAGATTATGTCACTGACAATTACAGAGCAGACTGCTGTTAATAACTCATGAAACCTGAATGCTGGAATTCTTTTGTCTGAGGCTACGTACATGATAGAACCTGCTGTTTACATTTTCTTTCCATGCAGGTAGAGGCCCATGCCACAGTCTTTAATAGGGAAAAATCCCAGGAAAGGTATTTCATAGGGAGTTTTGTTGTCAATGTAAAAATCAAGCTTGAGGTGTCCTGTGAGCTCTTTGAATAATCAATCTAATATTTACATGACATTGAGCCTAGTCATAATACATTTGCTCCCAGATCTAATCCTGGTGGCTCTGACAGGCTGAATTTTGTAAGAAATTTCTTTTAATTTAAGAAGTAAAGTAATTATGCTATAATTTTACAAGGGGTCTCTGAAAAGGCTTTCAGGAGTTTTGCTTCTCTTTGATACTTCTCTCTTGTGCCACAGTGTAAGCACCTTGGGAAAACAGTGCTAAAACAAATTAAAAGCTCTTGTTTCTCAGGCTCTAAATGTTTTTACCCCCCTCTGCCCCAAACAATCTGTTATCCAGGCAAAAAACATTTTTATAAAAGTGTTCATATTACATAGGAATACTTATTTTTCCCCCCACAGTATTTTTTTTAATTACTTGATTTAACTTACACATGAAGGACTGTGTATATATATGGTAAATAGGTACATATATACCATGTATACATATATACGGTACATAGGTATACATGTGTTTATAAATCATTACAACTTTTGTTGTGACAGATGACATTATTCCTAGCAAAGATTTTGTGTTTCCAGCCCTCTGCATGCGCTTCTTTGAAGGCAGGATGAAGAGTTGCATACTCTGTGAGTCCAGCCACGTGATGCAGTGCCAGTACGGATGGGTTCAGGAACATATTCATTCTCATTTAATTTCAGCCACTAGGTTTGTTGGGAAATATGAATAAGCTAAGTGTCCTCATCCTGTGAGGGAAACGGGAATTATTTTTTTTATTATTATCTTCAGGAGGCCCGATATAATTTTTATTTTGGCATAGAGCCTTGTGGTGATGTAAAGCAAGGACAAGAAGGGTGGCGCTTTTTCTAAAGAAATCTGTATTTCGGCTAAACAAGAGGCTAAAAATACTTAAGGCCTCATTGGGAACTGTAGGGTTAAAAATTCTCTAGGGGCTAGAAAATTTTGTTATTCAATCTCATAATTCTGCTCTCTCTTTATAAGCTGGCGGCGAGGCCAGCTCCTTCTCCTTTCCTCCCCCTCCAGCCGTGTCTGGCAGGAGCTGTGTTACTGGGACACACATGTGAGGAGCAGGCCTGCTTTGGGGCCTCCACAGGCTTTTGTTGAGGCCTATGGATGGCAGAGGCATTGTGGGGGAGGATTGGAGCACTGGGGACTGTAGATTTAGTTTCGGGTTAGGGGGAAAAATTCAAGGGGTTCTCTATGGATTCTGTATCTGCTTTGTAATTTTTCTTCCTGTATCTCTATTTCTGAAATATAATTCTGTTCTCTCTCCAACTCATTTGAGAGCTTCATTCTGTTGGCTCTTTAAAACCACGACAGGCTCATCGAATGTAAAACATGCAGGTTTATGAGACACAGTTTTCCTGTTCCTAAATGTAATGGAAGTTAACTATCCTATTATTGAGAGACTGGGATAGTAATTAAGTAGTTGTGCTTTGGATGCCAAGTAAAACATCCAGCAGACTTAATTAAAAAAAAAAAAAAAAAAAGTTTTCATTTCTCTCTAGACCTCGCTGATTTTTCTTCTTCTTCTTCTTTTTTTTTTTTTTCTCTAGAAAATATATGTTTTGCAAATATTGACATGAATTTGATGCTGGAAAATTAAAAATATTAAATTTGAAATTGTGGAAGATTGAGTACTTTGGCAGGCACTTAAAATCCTCTTTTCTCCTTTCATTCAGAATATCCAGACAGTGTATACATATATACTGGCATATGCAACCCACAGAGAGTGTGTTTGCAGCAGCTGATTTTGGTATTTTGTCCACTTCCACTAGTGACATTTGAAAAATTTGAAAATCTAAAGATTTTTTAAATGGAACAGGGTTTTGTTTGTTAAGGTTTGTTTGTGGGTTTTGTTTGTTTATCTGTTTGTTTGTTCCTTTAATTTCAGTTACTTCTTTTTCCAATTAATAACATCTCCAGTGTTTCTAGAAATACAGTTTGCATTCTATTCACTGATCTCAGTCCCTCAGGTCAGCAGTACTGTTATTTTCAAAGCAGCAGTAGTTGAAAAAAAAACAATCAAGGTTTCTTTGCTAAGGCTCCTATTTTGGAGGCTACTCAGTCCCTTCCTAATAGTTAATAGTGAAAATAGGGCTCAAAGAACTTGACTTCAAGAGCAATATTCAGAAGTTTCAGGTTAGACAAAAGAAAAATGCAGACATGCTCTATTAGGCTTGCCCTTTTTGTTTGTTTTTCTTGTTTTGGTATTTTTCTCTGTGCATCTGCCATTTTAAATTTGGATGAGATGCATTTGATGCCTTATGACGGCAGAAGAGAACTCACAGTGTGAATGCGAGAGGCTTACAAATTTGTTTATACCAACAGAAGTAAACACTCTCCAAATGGCTGCCACACAAGTAATAACTTTGATCTTATTGACTTACCTTTGACATACTGCCTCTTTGAAGGGAACACATTTTTCAGCTTTTTTTTCCCCTATTTTTTTTTAGTCTTATGGGATGCTCCAGCTGTTTTATTTAATAATCATAACTTTGTATGTACCTGCTTTTGTCTCTATGCTGTCTTTTTCAGTTAAAAACACTGAACTTTTCCTTTCTTTTGTTATGAAAAATGACCAGAGCTCTGGTATGAATTCACATAAGGTAAAAGGCTGGCATTTCTACAAAAAAAAAAAATAGCTTCAGATTTTAGAAGCACTAAAATCCCTCAGACTAATACTCAACTCCTCATCTTCAGATAAGATCAGAAGATAATACATCACATTGCTTTGCTTAGTTGATGATTTCTTAAGACTTATGTTACAGGAGCAGAATTGGATTAGCAGGTGAAAAAACACATTTCCTGAGTGCAGACATTAAAGACTGTGCACAGGAGTGTTAAATTCAAGATGTAGAAGCTGTATGTGTGCAGAAGCTGCACTATGTATGACTGAAGAACTTCTCTTGCCTTTTGTAACTGTCTTAGAAGCCAGATGTTCACTTCTGAACACAGGGAAAGTAAAAAAATTCCAAGCATGAAATTTAACTTTCAAACGCTCTACCTTTAAATGTGGGAAGGAAGACAATGTTTCCCATGTGGCCCTCTAACTTTTTCTCATATATAATCACATTTTGTATTCATTGTTCTATTTTACTTCCATGTAATTTCATTTTCAAAGCCAACAGAAATTCTCTTGTATTTCTTTCCTATGCTTTCACTGCACTCAACTTTTGCAGTTATATTCCACCAACAACTTCTACTCATTTAGAATTAATCTTTCTGATCTTTTTTACATTAAAGCAATAGAGCTCATAATGCTTCATGTTAGACCATCCTGCTAGGGTCTTGCCTTTCACGCATTACTCTGCTGAAAACAGCTGGTATATTTTGTGAAGCATTGGAATACCAAGTTAATTTCAAGTAAAGTCTACCCAAGGCAAAAAATGGGCCACCTAATTCTATGGGGGAAAAGGCCATATTCCATGCTGAGAAGTCTGCAGCTAATGGGCTTGGGCAAATGAAATTTCTATAGCTACCCATGCTCTTGCACCACTGATCCTTCCCTCATGGAACATTTAAACTCCAGGAATTACATTGGATAGGCAGAATGCAATTACCAAATTTGACTTTTTTGGTGCTGACTGAGTGATATATGTTCACCTGCCTTATAGATCGTTATTAAGATGTAGCAGCTTCTCTTACTGAAGCCATCTGCCAATAGCAACCAGGGGAACAATATACAGGTCTGCTTTTCATGAAAGAATTTCAATATCTTTGAGAGACTTTTTTCCTATTTATTTTGTTTTAAAGGAATGACGGGCCCAGCAAAGAAATTTTCCCCTCTCCTTCCATGGGTGCTTCATCATAGCCATATAGGTGGAGTTGTGCTCATGTGTGATCTCTCCTTAGTAGAAATTACTTTTCTCTTTTGACAGAAGCATATACAAGATGGTATCTGCTTGCTATAAGGCTTTTTTTCCTCCTGATATAACTAGAAGTTGGATGTCTCTTACAGGAGTTTAGTGAGGAAAGAATACCATACAGTCACGTCTGTTTAAATACTGCCTGTGGTTACATGGTTCCACAGACTGCAGTATAAAAATCCAAGTGTCAGTAGAAGACAAAAAGATAATTCACTTTCATCTCAAGAACAGAGCTGAGCAAAGGAGCTTTTTTTCAACTTTTTTAATTCATGAAACATTTATCTTAGAGTCAGGTTGTACTATGCTGGCAAGAATATAATCTGTCAGCATTTTTACTATAAACTTCTGGGTTTAGTTTTTTTGGGTTTTTTTTTAGGAGAGCCTTGGAGGTTCACTTTGAACAGATTTAGCATACAAAGTCTTGGCCTAGAAACGTTCTTTTCCTCCCAATTAAGAACAATGAGCATGACTGCATGATCAGTGCAAAAGGCATATTAATGCTAGGTTCAGGTGAAAGTTCAGATGCAGAAAAGTGAGGTAACTCATGAGTTGCAGAATGTGCAGAATGCAGGGAAAAAAAGGGATTTTTTTTCCCCTGTATTTTTAATAGGGGTTTTACTAATACTGAAGTGAAAGAAAGGCTGTGGTGAAAATAGGATGTTAGTTTTAGCTGTCAGGCAGAACCACATTTCTATCTTGTATTACCTACCAGCTTTAGAAAAATGCTCTTTCTCAGGTTTTTTATGTTTCACAGTGTGAAAGTTGTTATTTAAGATCATACATTTTAAAGAGATGCAAAACTCTCTTTAAGAAGATGTAGTGAATAATGGTGAAAAAGAAAAAAAACAAAACCCAGGTGTCTGTGAGAAAGGGAGATCACTGTAATACTGTAATAGCAAAAAAGCTCAACGGCTGATGTAAGGAGAAAGACAAACGGATGTTGAAAGATAATGTCATTCCCAAAATACAGGATTATGAAACATCTTAATAATGCTCTGGTTTTACCTTTCGTCTAACATAAAGAAATAGTATTCTCTGCCTGATTTCCCCTCTGCCCCAGGATCTATTCCAAGAAAGAAGAACAGAAGCAAACTCCATGCTTGAAAGACCTGTGCTTGAACTTACAGAGTAAAACCTGTGGTAACAGATGGTAAAATTGTTTTCCAAATTGGCTGGCTGCTTACTGTACAGAAACTGTACATTGTGCTTGTAGATGCCTCTGAGAGAGTAGCTGGGAGGTGGATGTGGTTTTGTCTTGCTTTGAGTAGTGCCCCCTGGATGACACAGAATAGGGCAGATGGAGAAGAGAGCAGTTCTTGCCACGAGCAGCTGGGCTGGCCTTGTAGAGGGAATGCACACAGACTTTGTGTGTGTGATGCAGGAAATCGCTGAAATTAGTTGTTATGGGCTGGGCTGACAGGAAAGACTACAAGAAGGAGATGTCTTGTGAAGGCAGAGGGAGTAGGTGTTTTTAGACTCCCCTCCAGTTTTCTTGTTTACCCACCATGTTCCATGAAAACAACCTTTTTTTTTCTCTTTCAAAAATTACCTTCTTATAGCTCGTGCTCTAATAAAGACACCCAAATAGATACAATCTTTTAATGTTTCCAGTGCACTTTCTTCAAGGCAACAATGCAGGCAATTTCCTTGCAGGGTGGAGTGACTTCAGAGCCCACAGTTCTGCTGAATATATGTTTCCTTCTGAGCTTACTAGTGAGTTGCTGATGCACACCATGGGTAGATTTAGCAAACAGACCATGTCATGAATAACACAAAAATTTGGGTAGGATTCATACTTTTAACAGGGCACTTTGGTGTAAAAAGTGTAGCGCCCTTGGCCATACTAATCAAGAGAGACTGAGAGAAAGTTTAGGCCTTTCCCGGTAAGTCATGATATGCTGAACAGCACAATCACTTTAGGAATAGTTCAAATCTAGTGGAGTGAGCTTTCCAAGTGTTGTATTACTTGTCTTTCTGCAGAAAAAATTACTTATGTAAGATCAAAATTTTCATTCAAGATACTATTTTTCAACCCCAAATAAACAAAATCTTTAATAACCCCAAATAAACAAAATCTCTGAGAGATTTTGGTTGTTTTTAATAAGGAGAATGAGATAAACAGTTCCACCATTGAGTGTTTCGTGGTTTGAACACATTTTGTAGTTCAGTCTTTCTGAATGAATTTATTTCTTCCAGTTAATTTCCAAATGAACCACAAAATTGCAAATAAATCTCTTTCCTGAACACTGCTTAGATAACTCTCACACTCAGATGTTGTTATCTAAAGGTTGGTATGATACCAAACTAATAAAAATAATTACATGCTGCACCTAGGATATTATGCTTAGCTTGATCTAATGGATCTGTTATCTTGATTTTTGAACTTGGTAAAGTTTATTCATGTCAGACTTTCATCTATGGCAGAGCATTCAAAAGCCAGAAAAACAAAACAAAACATGAGCATTTTTTAAGTGATGCTCAGCAGGTTTTGGCTGTGTGTTTTCTCCAGAGGTGCTTGAATTATGGTTTGTTAGTTTTTTTAGGAGGCTTTTTTTGCTCTTGATGCTGAAGTGGTAATTAAAATAACTACAGGCAGATTCAGCTACTGTGTTATATAGTTAATGTTTGAACATCATTCTACTGATACAAAGAAGCTGAAATATATCACATATATATTAATATATATTAAGTCTGTCTTGTCGTATTTGGTATCTGTATATCTATATGGACAAACCAGAAAGGTTTCACAGCAGAATTTCACTATCGACGCTGAAATCTTATGCTTTAATCCTGTGAAAGTAAGAACAAAAAGTCATTTACATTTAGGTTTGTTGTTTAACTACCTTTGCAGTAGGATTACTGTTCACAGATTCACAGTTCCAAAGGTCAGGTTGCTTTTCTACTGAATTGTATTTTAAAAAATAAATAAATGTTTTCTCTATCTGAAGTCTTTTAGATAACTTCAGTCCAAGACAGGCTAGTAATGCCTGTACTCAGTGGAAGCTGAGAGGTTGATAGGCTTCATAACATAATGCCATGGAATTTCTAACTATTGATTATAACACTAATTTCTGTATTTCAAACTGTGAAATTATACACGTGTGCAAGTCTGAATAACCTTTTTTTAAAAAAGCAGAAACCACAAACAAACCAAAAAACAAACCCAAACTCAATACTGCTGACCATTTATATTCTGTTTTCTTTGGATGCTGCTATTATCTGTGTATTTTCTTCAGAGGAGAACTGTGTGTTTATTGATGTAAGGGGTCACTAGCTCAAGTGAATAGACCTGAAATCTCTGCCATTAATATTGTAATCAAGACCTGATGAGTCAGTTAACAATAATTTACCCTATATTCTCCATAATTTACCACCTAGAGGAGACTGGATATACTCTATCAGTTAAATGTGGAAAGAAATGGGCTTTTTTACAGCTGCTGAGTTTGGCTCTCATGATTCTTTGTTTCCTTTACTCTGGATTTGTAATTGTGTTCTCTATGTCAGTGGGGTAGTAGTGATACCTTGAAGGTACCAGCAAAGGAGCTCAATTTTTCCCTAACTGACAATTCCTCTAACACTGAGACGAGGTCCTTCTTTTTCCCTGCAGTTTTCCTTGTGATCCCAGACCTTTGCCCTTGCTCATCCTGGTTAAATGACAGATGCCTACAGCTGTATCCTGGATGACAAGAAGCTGTTAGTAAGCCAAGGGACAATTTTTGAAGTGCTGCAGTGAAATTCTTCTGAAGAATATATGATCAAGGGGAAATTAAGCCAGGAATGCATACACCCTGTTCACTTAAAGCAGGGGTCCTGGTGATGGTTAGTAGACTATTTTATAAAGACTGAAAAGCATAATGCAAGGGCAAAAGCAGCATCATTAACTCATTTCTAGCCTCTTGGTGCTGAAAGCTCAGTGCTGTCCTAACCTGCACTCTGATGCAGAGAATATTTATTAGCTTTTGATTTTGCCGGGACATTACAGATAAATAGTAACTCTTACAGTTTTATTTTTATGGCATCTCAGCTTTTCTGGTGTTGGTAAAGAAAACACTGACGGTGTATTGAGTAAAAATGAAGTGGTACTTTGGAAATTAAGTTTCAGAGAAAGTGTTGAGAGACACTGTACAGAACCATTGCCTTTATCTAGCTTTTGTGATTATTACTACTATTAGTAATATCCTTCTCAGATGGTTTATACTGACTTATGGAAGGCAAATCAGAAACCTCACATTCATTTTGCAGCACAACATTCACATGGTTTTCTGTTTGGGTTTGTTTGCAGGTTAGGGTTCTTTGTTTTATTTTGTGATAGAACACTTTTTCTGTTTGTTGAAGAGTTGCTGTCTATGTATTGGTATTTGCAAGTGTCTGAGAGAAAGTACCATGCCCTGCTGAGCAAAAGCTGTTATTTCACAAGGGCTACCTGCAAAACACACACTAAGATTTTGTTTATTACCATAAACTGGGTACAATTGGTAATGCTGCTCCCATTATCTTTTGTCTGTCAGCACCTTGGGAATTTTCTGTAATCACATATCTATTCCAACAGTAAATTTATTTTTGGATAATAATTATTTATATTTTATTTTTATGAGGATTTATTAAGTCTTATTTTATTATTCAGAAACCATGTAAATGCGCATTTTTTTTGAGTGGGGTTTTTTTAGCACTTACACCTCTTGCAAGTCCGTTGAAAATTGTTGAAGGATTCAAGAACTGTGCTGCTGTGAATGACATCCTTGTTCTTAAAGATAGTGGGTTGGCTTTAATTGTTCTGAACCTTTTTTTTTTCTTGCTTTGCAATCCTTCCATAGGAATACTACTAATTTCCTAATTTGATGTCAGTAGTATATGTGGTCTTGAAGCAGAGTTCTTCAAGATGGAAGCGCAAATAAAAAGTACAGTAAGATACAAAGTGATGCTTGCCAAAGTAGCCTGCTGCCTTGTTTTGCTGACATTTTTTAACCAGAGAAATTTTGTGACACATTAAATGTGTAGTATTCTAATGCTGTGTGATCAAGACTGGAAAGAGTCTCCTTCGACTCCAAGTCCAGGCTAAAGATCACATGCAGGGGAAGGTAATTTATTTCCACACTTTCCAAACAGCTTCTTACAATGAAAGAAACTTTTTTTTTTTATCCCCACTGTTTGAAGTTTTTATATCTCAGTATTTGAGAACTGTCTTCTAATTTCCAGCTGAAATTTATCTGCAGATATTGAATGGCCATATGTTTCTGCATCAACACTGCTCTTCAGCTTCAATAGTTCTTTTCCCTCTTTGCTCTTAACCCTTGAGATATTTACAACAGCAGTCTAATTTGCTTTAACTGCTGTTTTGTTGAACTGAGTTCTCCTAAGTGATTCAGGGATGTAATATGAACTACAGAGTGCTATCGAGCAGTGTCTCTCCCGAATTACTTTGTGGTCAAACCTCATTAACTACTGAAAAGACTTGTTGCAAACAGTGAGAATATACAGATAAAGCATGCTGAAGATAAAAAAGTAGGAGGTTTTATCAGTGAAAAAGAGAATTCAAGTATCTTATGTGAAAGCAGGAGTGATTTTTGTTTTAATTATTTTTTTCCCATTTGGATTAGGAAAATGAAAATGGAATTAAGCTGATGGAATAAACTCTGAAAGCATGACAGATCTATGACTAACCTATGATACCCCTGCTCCTAAGAAACAGATTGAAGCTGCATGTACAAAGAGCGACTACTAGAATGAGCAAAAGAAATTTAGATCTTGGGGTTTTTGTTTTTCCATCTCTCCAGGAAAATGCAACAAACTATCTTTCCAGTGTCAAAAAAATGTGTTCTTAGAGTGAATACTTGTTCTTTGGGTTATGATTATGATGCTCAAAATAAAACCCTTTTAACAGAAAGTATTTTTTGCTACTGTTACCCATGAAGCCAGTGATTTTTAGTGAAGTGCATCTATTTCAATACCCATGTCTTTGCATCTTGAAGATTTCAGGTTTGTTAGTAGGAGATATTGTGGTTGAATACATCCTGTACTGAGACAAGTCAGATATCAGTGATGACATCTGGCATATGTTACTGCACTATGTAGGTCACTTATGGCCTAATGTCAAAGATGACAAAAGATAATTAATTTTGATTTAATCCTTGTAATTCCTTAAGGAAGACTTTAATGGTGTGTGGGGAATATTGAAAGACATGTACTGAATCACTGCCCAGGAGGAAAAACTCAGTCTTTCGGAAGCAAGCAGTGATTACACCTTATAATTCAAACCCTTCAGCAAGGCAGATGGCTTTTTAGTTTGTTTGTTTGGGGTTTGTTGGCTGTTTGGTTATTTTGGTGATATTTAAATGAGCCTTTTCTGCCAGCTATTATGCGAAGTAAGAATTTAGTAATTCTGAGAAAGGTGTTCCTCTTCTAGCAACCAGGAGCTGTTTCCTAGCACATAGATTACCTTGGTTCACACACAGCCATTATAACAGGATCCTTCTGTTTACAGGGATATAGATGTTTACAGGGATATAGACCACAAGAAGGATGTGGAACTGTTGGAGACAGTCCAGAGAAGAGCCACAAAGATGATCAGAGGGCTGGAGCACCTCTGCTATGAGGACAGGCTATAAGAGTTGGGGCTTTTCAGCCTGGAGAAGAGAAGGCTTCGACGAGATCTTATAGTAGCCTTCCAATATCTAAAGGTGGCCTACAGGAGGGCTGGAGAGGGACTATTCAAAAGGTCTTGTAACAACAGGATGAGGGGTAATGGGTTTAAGCTGGCAGAAGGTAGATTCAAACCATATGTTAGGAAGAAGTTCTTTATAGTGAAGGTGGTGAGACACTGGAATGGGTTGCCCAGGGAGGTTGTGGCTGCTGGAGGTGTTCAAGGCCGGGTGGGATGAGGCCTTGAGTGACCTGTTCTAATGGGAGGTGTCCCTGCCTATGGCAGGGGGTTGGAGCTGGGTGATCTTTGAGGTCTCTTCCAACCTAAACCATTCTATGATTCTATGTATTACTATAACTTATCCAATTACTTTCTTTTTATGTTTCATTCCTAGAGTGTATGCATTTACACATTCTGTGGTGAAGTGCATTCTTCTAGTCATGCTACCTTAGACATGGAGATAAGTTCTGTGTATATATTTCCTTTTGGCTTGTTTTTGTCATCATATTCCTTGCTCTGGTAAATACTGCCATGTGTTTTGATGGCTTAGGTACCTCAGTAGTGGAATTTAGTATTGGTAATAACTTCCAGAGCACTTCAGTCTGGCACACACATACCAGCCAGAGCAGAGTCCCAGATACTGTCATAATAAAGCTGCCTTCTCCTTGTGCCTATCTCCTTTGACCAGTGTTGTTTTCCTTCATCATGATAATTTAGTTACTTTACTTCAGTGAACTTGTCATTAGAATTAGTTTTTTTGTTTGCTCTCTAAAATTAATAACTTTGATTTGAATTTGTGACAGACTGTTAACTTTGCAGGGGAAGTAAAATTTTTCCAAAACATTTCTTTGAAGCGATGTGAAATACTCCAGAATTATCAAAACGCTTCTGATGTATGGTTCCTATAGTCCTTCTGGCCACATTGCTCTTTAAAACTGGTGTGGACATGGTGAGGTATGTGCTGATTTCTGTTACCACTTGCTCTCTTTCCTCTCTGAGACCACCTGTCCTGAAAAAAAAAATATTTCTTAAGTGTTCCTGCACCCTGAGCTTTCACTGCCACTTTTGCTTTGAGCTGAACAAGGTACTGATTTTTACTATTGGAGATTCTAAATATTATCCACTTTGTTTCAGTACCAGCTACTGCTTTACCAACTGCGTGTTATCAACCCTATGTGTTTATCCAGCAAGTGTCTGATGTATCAGAAAGTTTGGGATAGGCTTATGTAAAGGAGGGGAACAGCAATTTGCAAAGCATCTCGATTCTTCGTTCACCACATGTGTATCTGTATCTTTGACTGGCACAGCCTGCCTCTCAGTATATTTGAAATACTTTGGTGTGGAAGAACATTTAGCACTATCAAGAATTACAAGGGAAATAGTTTAACAAGACTACAGCACTGTCTTTTACATGAATCTCATGCTCTGATGTGACCTGTAATGATTAGCAGGAAGCTGAGAGGCTATTTACTGATAATCTTCAAGATAAGCATGTTATTTTGATAAATAATATTATAGTTGGCATTGGATTCTAGGCTAAAATTATTGGTTGACATTTTCAATTATTGAATTAGTAAAAATGGAAACTTCTAGCATAGCGTTGATCAAACTGAGTGAGGGATATAATTTCAGAATTTATAATTGCGATTATACAAGTAAACTCTGTATGTACTGAAAAACTTCTGGCAAACCAGTTAGTTGGTCCTGACATGTACAAGATGTTTTAAGTGACTGGGGCTTTGTTAGAAGGTGCATTGTTTATAAGAAAAAAGACAGTTCTAGAAAAAAAAATATTGGGTCCTGGTTTTGCTCCTTTATTTTTAGCCATATTTTCATGGGAAAGATTTTGGACTTGGTGGACATAGGTGCAACATCACTTCCAGGGTGGCCAACAGGAAGCCTAATGGCTAGACTTGGTCAAAGGAGTTTTGCAGATAAGAATTTGTTGGAAAAGTCTGATTTTTAAAGTCTGAAATGGCAAAACCAAAGCCTTATTGTGGACAAAATCCTACCTGGATTGATTTTGATATGTTAATATAATGGGTCTGCAGATGCTATACTTTGTCAGAAGCCTTGTGTATAGGGTCAGACTCCATGGGTGCAGTGCTGTAACAGTGAAAGATCCTAAGAAATTCACTCCTTTTTCTGCTTAAGATATGGGTCTGATTAATTAGGTTCCTAAGTCACTTCCATGAGCTTGTGCTAGTCTTTTCTCAGGCTGCTTGGTGCCCAAAGGAATTTTGAAAGAACATTAAATTCTAACCACACAATGGCCTGCAGAAAAAATAGAAGAGCAGAGCAAAGAGCAAA
>VWZI01022241.1:0-53351 GCA_013396835.1 Psilopogon haemacephalus | reverse complement strand
AAAAAAATTAGGAGATTATATGAGAAAAAGAATAATGCATTTCTATAAATTGAATAAATCCTCATTAAACGGTGAAACTGATTAAATGTGAGTTATTTACTATACCACACTTCTAAAAATGTAGTTAATAGGCTTTCATTAAGTGAGCAACATTTACAGCCAGAAGTTTAATAGTGCTCATATTCCATAATTAGCCATTTCTCTATGGAACATAACTGCCAGTTTGGCACATGAAACATAGCCATTTGTTAGAGGCTGCCTTGCTGGGACACAAGCCCTCTGGAGAATCTGTGAGGTTGACATATCCCCTGGATAGAAATTTCTGTAGTTGTGGTTGTCAGGACTTAAAAGATGCTCATTTCAGTAGTGTATAAATTCCATGGTTTTCCAACATGATTCTCTGCCCATGGAAAGTTTGAGCAAAATCGATGTGGCTGCTTTTGAACTGAAGATGCAGAAAAATGCATATTTTCTCCTAAAAGTTAATGTTACCATCTCTTTTACTCACATGCCTCCATAACACAAGTAACTTTAGCCTTTGAGTTGGAGCATGTGCATGTGCTTGTAAGGATGTTTTTTTTCAGAGGTTTCTATGTGTGCTCCCATTCTCTTCTAAGCTCTGAGTGTAGGGAAAGACACGTGAGCTTACCCTCCTTGGGAAAACAAAGCTACCCACTCTAGGGAAAGCCAAGTGAGACCACACTTAAGAAGCAAAGCAATTTCCCAAGATTTTGCATGTTACTGTGATCTGAGAGAAATTAGTTTAATTGTTGGATTCCATATGACTGAATAAATGTAGACTCTATGCAGAAGGTGGTGGAAGGACCCCTATTGCTACTAAAGTGTCTACATCTGAGTGTCAAGGCAACGATGTCCAAGTCAGCCCTGTTCCTCTCCTTTTTTTGTGGAGCATTACGAAGATGATATTATGTGTTTGCATAATTCATGCAAAAAAGAAAACTCAAATCAGTAACTTTTACATTAGTATTTGGGTTTGATCAACATCTTCGGGGAAATATCACTTTGAACAATAGAATCAACCCCAAGAATTTTTTGAATACAAAGAATTTTTGGAATTGAAGTTTATATTAGGAAAAACTAAGAGACTGTAAAAAAATATGCTTGATAGCAACTGCTCAATGCTACCTCCCCAAGCCAAAATGTGAGCAGCATTTAGGTCATCATTCCATTGATTTACTGAAAGACAAATAATGTCAGACAGTTTTTAAACAAGAACAAAATTTCAATTTTGTTTACTTCTCCAGCAGTCCAGTTGGATGTCAGCTACCATTTAGCTGGGCCAATAATATTGATATTTGATGTCAGTTCTTATTCATTACTGTACCCAAATGATACAAAAGTCAGATCTTTCTGATTTTTCCATGGACAGCCAAATAAAGCCAGTGATGTCTGACTGCATCTAGCAGATACAAACAAGAGAAGAATAGAATACAAAATAAAAGAACTATCTGCTCTTGCTGTTATTTATGTATTCAAAGTGTTCAGCTCTTGCATAAACTCAAATCCAGTTAGTTAAAAAGGTTACCTAGTAATATAAAATGTGTTCAATTATACATGCAAAAAGGCTAATAGGTTCTTCCTCTAGGTTTTTTCTCCATGCATAGGAAATATAATTATAGAACTGAATTACATTTTAAATACAAACATTGTTAGAGGTAAAATTAAAAATAAATATTCTGTCTCTGTGTCATGGTGAAGAACAAAATCTGCATCAAAATATCCTCATTGCATTTATTGGCAAGAAGCTCTTTCTAGTAATAAATGAAACTCTCAGAAAAATGTGCTGGAATATCATTGCACAACCATTCTCTGAAGTACTTATTTTTCTACTTTTTTTTTTTTTAAAGTTACTTTCCTGGAATGCTCTCTTCCATTGGCCCAGCATACTGTTTAATCAATTCCCATCATCTCTGATGCCATTGTTATTCACAGGCCCCTTACAGCAAGCATATATGTGCGTATTTTACACATTATGTGTAGACCAGATAAGATGTTCTGAAACCAGAAGAATTGAGTAGAGTCATCTTTATTTTCATCAGTTTAAATATTCCTGTTATTCAATTCTGATACCAGTGTGTTTAATGTAAAAGTCTGGGAAAACAAGTAAGAATATATCTATCTTATATCCTAGAAATACTCTTTCTGTGAGGCAAGGCCAATAGGTGTGGACTTATGTTACCATGTTCAAAAGGCCAAGGAAATTCTTAATGCATCAGTTTGTATGGCAGTGGCCCTACCAAGGTGCTGCATTCCTGTTTCCTTGAGAAAAGAGACAGTCTCTTAGCAATACTGCTTCAGTGGGACTGAAAAAATCCTGATTTGTAAATGTTGTACCTTGCTTGCATCATTCACCTTCCTATCACCATTTCTAGTTTCTTATTAGATATTGTTTGCAAAGAAAAACTTAGTAATGAGTGCCATGCACCCTGGTAAGTGCACAGCAGAGAAAAGCCTCTATTCTTTAATGCGCATCAGATGATGGTAACCAAAGAACCTTCAATGTTCGAATGCACTAACAGCTGCTAGTTTGCCTCTGCACTTCTATTCGGTTCCTTTACTAACTTAGAGTGACTGCAGAGGAGGACAACAAAGTGGTGAAGGATCTTCATAAATCTTATGAAGAGCAACTGAAGGAGCTGGGGCTGTTTAGTTTGAACAAGAGGAGGCTAAGGGGAGAGGTCAGTGCAAGTCTCTTCTCACAAGTAATTAGCTACAGAACAAGAGGGAACAGCCTCAATCTACGACTGGGTAGGCTTAGACTGGAAATTAAAAGATTTTTCTTTCCTCCAGCAAGAGTGGTCAGGCATTGGAACGGGCTGCCCAGGGAGGTGGTTGAGTCACCAATCCTGAATGTGTTTAAAGGTCGTTTAGATGGGGTGCTTGGGGATAGGGCTTAGGGATAAACTTTGTAGAGCAGGGTAAATGGTTGGACTAGATGATTCCCAGAGGTCTTTTCCAACCTGAGTGATTCTATGGTCCTGTGATTTTGATCAATTTCCCAGTAAAAATTTCTTCTTGAAAAAAACAATACAAAACATAAACAGTCTGTTATTCTTGAAGTGTGTTTAATCGAGGCCAAAGCTGATACCAGAAACTTGGAGTTCACCAGCCTTTCTTCCCCTTCGTAGTGTAATTTGTTTGTCTGAGATTTCAAACCCAATCCTGTCAAGATTACTAACTCTGGAAATAATCAGAGGTCAAAAAAAACCTCACCTTGTTTTGTTTTAAGTGTTTGGCTCTTTGTATCATGAGAGACGAGGTTACCTCATTCTGCCACAAGGCCTCTCTCCTCCAGTCTCAGGGTGTATAGATTTATTTTATTGGACACAAGGCTCTCTTTTTTTTTTTTTTTTTTCACCTGAGGATTCCCTTCTTTTACTCATTGTTGCTCCTGTACAGGTACTCCCAGCAAATCAAAAGGGATATTGTAAAATTTACCCAAGAATTGTGTTCTGCAAACACAAAAGCTTAGATTTGAAAAGGCTTTCTTTTGTTCTTCCTGATGGTGAATTCTAGGAAGGCATTCCAAACCCATTCAAAATTGCAAAGCAAGGAAACTTACTATAAAATTGATCATTGCTGAGAAAACTGCTGTCACTTGTTCTCTTTTCTTGCTTTGCCAAGAAGAATATAGTTTATCCTCCATGATGGTATTTGTAGAGACATCACTTTCAGCCTTCTTTGTCACCAGGCTTTAACAGATGGGTATCTGTCTACAAGTATTACTTTAAAGACTTATGTTCTGTAAGAGGTGCTGCATTCCTGCCTGGTCAGACCTTTCAATTCCCTCTGCTGGATCTCAGTATTTCTACATGGTTTTGGTGCTGAGTGCAAGACGTACTCAGGTTAATGTGGGGTCTACTAGCGCCTGTATGGAATGAAATAGCTGAGGTATGGCTGTTCTTTCTCAGGAGCATATAGCATGTTGGCAGAAAGTGTCTAGTCATGATCCCTGAGACTGTGCTCCAGGAGGAGGCCCTGTGGAGATGACATAGGTGAAGAACAGGATAAGAAACAGGGCAGGTGTTTGCTATCATACTGTCTCATTCATTTGTTTTGAGCCCTCAGTAAATGAAATATTTTACCTGTTCTCACTGAAGCTTTTAATCAGATCTTGGTCTTGTTTAAATAATTGCACATGATGAAGCTTTGTCTCAACTGTTAATGATAAAACCTTGAAGCAATGAATAGGCATTTGGAGTTTAGACAACTCTGTAAAGCCCAAGAAGATAAAATATGACATCACTTTTAACTTGCGTTAATGTAATTTATTTTTGGGTAACTTTAAAAATCCATTTTGTTCTATGTCAGACTGGCCCTTGGAAAGATACTCAGCAGAAATTCGTATTTAACTGACCATACAGTAATTTCTTTGATGTTTTGAGACTTTGTGTTCCCAAATATAAACATACTGTTATGTCCATTTGCTCATAACATAAAGAAAAAGATATTATCTCCTTTAATGTGATTTTGTTTACTTGCTTCTGTGTTCTGCAGTGAATGTGACCCTCTGTGTACACAGTACACGAAGCAAGCACTGTTTAACATGCAAAACTGCTAGCAGCATGGAAAATGTCCTTCTTTCTTAGAGGAGAACAATTAATATCTGTAGCCTAAGGAATAGGGATTTTTTAAAAACTGCATCTCCTGGATCAGCACAGCAAACATTCCTGTAGCAGATTTACACTGTGGGTCCAGGCCTTGACATAACTCATTTTTTCATTTTAACAGCTGTTTTTCAAACTTCCCTTTTTGCAAAACAAACAAAATCAGAATGGGAAAGTCCATCTAGATCCTTTCAAATGCAATTTCTCACCTGCAATGCATTTGAACCTCCTTCTCTATTTGATATGTCACAGGAAATTATGTTCTAAAATACATGAAAAAGTAGCATGTCATCCCTACCCTCTTTACTGCAACTCTCTGACCTGATAGTCATTTTCTCGATAAGTTGAGAGACTTTTATCTGCACTGTTGTTATGGCTAAATGAGTGGGAATCAGTGCAGACACTTGGTACTGAGTTGTGAGACTGGGACACCAGACATGGCCACTCACCGTGAAGCTGCTCATCTCCTGCTCACCCAACACTCTCAGTTTGCTGTGCTCAGGAGTGGATGGGGGCCTCTTGTTACCTAACAAGATTACCTGTTAAAACAGATGCTGATCATATGCTTCAATGTTGGTTACAAGCAGTCAGGTAACAGCTCTTTCAGCAAAAGGCATGACTGTCTATAGCTGACTCTTCAAAAGCACTTACACTAAATTTGATTTAGAGATGTAGACCAATGTAGATGTAGATTTAGACAAATGGTTTGTGTTTAGAGAATGATAGGGCATTGTAAGGGACCTCTGGTGATCATCTCCAACCTTCCCTACCAGAGAAGTTTCACCTAGAGCAGGTTACACAGGATGGAGTCCAGGTGGGTTTTGAATGACTCCAGAAATGGATACTCCACCACCTCTCTGTGTATAATTCAGTACTCTATAACATTCAAAGTAAAGGAGTTGCTCCTCATGTTTAGATGGAACTTCCTATATTCAAGTTTGTGCCCATTACCTCTTGTCCTGACTCTGGCACTGAGAAAAGACTGGCCCCATCCTTCTGATATCCACTCTTTAACTATTTATAAGTGTCAATAAGTTCCCACATCGGTCTTCTCTTGGCTAAAAAGCCCCAAATCCCTCAGCCTTTCTTCATGAGAAAGATATTCTAGTTCCCTAATCAGCCTCACAGACTCTGCTTTATCCCTTCAAGCAGCCCCCTGTCCCTCTTGAACTGTGGGGCCCATAGTGGGACACAGTACCCCAGATGAAGCCTGACCAGAATAGAATAGATAGGGAGGAGACTCTCCCTTAACCTGCTTGCCACACTCTTTTTGATGCACCCCAGGATTCATGTCAGGTAAGGGGACTCTGAACTGTTCACCACTGTCCAAAGGGAAGCAGTGTGCTTGAAACAGTTCTCCATACCGTATAGTGTCTTTATACAATAAAATGAATTTATGCAAGAGTGAAACTGGGAGCAAATTTGGAAAGGCCTCTCTGTTACAAAAATACAATTATTCTGTAGTTGAATAAATGCCATTGTTAGAAGGTACTTGAGTATACTCTGAAAATGATTGAGAATGCAACGCTGAAGTCCATCAGAGATAGGAATGTAGATTGTTCTATATTTATATTTATCTTGTTTTGGATTTTTTGTGAGGTAGTTCTTGAAATAATTGGATGAAATTTGTTGAACTGGTTATTCTTGCACTTAAAATACTTAGAAATTGGGAGAAACCTTCATACACTTACCAGAGTTCTGAATTGGGCAAGCTTCTGTGAATATATTTTATGTATTGTTGATATTTCTTCTTTCCATATTTAGTTTCCCTTTAAAAATGTGAAAATATAAGATAAAGAGACAAATATTAAGCTGATCTTCTTCCTTTTTGCATATTCCTTTAATATTTTCTGTTTAAGAAAAAAAAAAACAACACTTGTGGTTTACTGACACCTTCTTTCAATGACTTAAATGTTTTGCATTTTGCAGTGGACAATTTCACATTTCAGCAATAGATCTATTGCCACTACTAATTTATGAGTTTATGAAAGTATACGTCACATCCATATTTTAATATTATTGCAGTGGATGCTACATAGTTTTTGCAAATGTGCTTTTAGAATGTAAGGAACTGATTGATAATAAAATCTCTGTATGCAAGCATGGTGTACCCTAGGAATTTGTTAGGTTTATTGCTCTCAGGAGTGTCTAACAAGGTAATGATGACAGCTAACTTCACTGTAGTCATAGTATCTCTCAAAATAAGGAGAAAAGCTACTAATGGCAATTATCATTCACCTCCTTCTCACACTGCACAGCTACCAGAATTCAAAAGCGCTTCTTTGATGGTTGGAAAGGAAAAACAAAATTGATTCTTTTAAACCTCTCTGCAAAATATGTTGCTCTTTTTGCAGTACCGTTTCAAGTGCAATGTCAACTATGGCTAGCAGGGAGCTATGCAGGCAGTACAGTGATCTCGGGTTTCATATGTAAATTTATGCAAAGGAATTCTGCAAGCCTAGCATGCGTTGTTCTCCTCGAACACCACAAAGCAGTTTGTGCTACTAGATGTAGGGAAGAGAGGGAAGAGAGATTCCCTCTGTTTCATGCAGAAAGAAGAAAGCCTACAGAGTGCATGTAAACAAAAAAAAGGGACCCATGGTCCATCATCACTTTTAGAAGTCAATTGTGGAAATTCTGCTGTGAAAAAGTTCTGCCGTTTCCAGGGATTATTTTTAATGGAGTTCCTCCTTTGGATGACACAAGAGGTATTCTTTATGTGTCTCAATATGCTCTGAAAGGATAAAACTAATAGCCTAGAAATAATACCACTTTAGGATACTCTTACTCTTGGTCAAAGTCATCACTGAGAAAATGAGAGAAAGGAATAAAAAGAAAAATCTATCTTGATATCTTTAGGTTTATGAGAATACAATGGCCCATATATCTATTTGTTGGCAGCACAGACATCTTGTCCACGTGTATTTTTCTCTTCCTGATACGTTTGTTTCTCCTCCACTTTCTAACAACTGCAGAGTTTTGGTCAGCAATCACATTAAAGAGGCATCTACATGCCCCTAGACTTCTGCAACAAATTTCCCTTCTCCCTAAAATGTTTCATCAGGACTGTCTGCTTGTTCCTTTTACACCTTTTGGTTGTTTGGAGTAACAGTACTCACCCCTTGAGCAATGCTTCTTTCTGTGCATCTCTCTCTTTTGTGATTCCCACCAGGGTTTGCTGTCTCAAACTGCAAGCTTCTGAGTACCTGCGGATAGTCATCATGTTATAGCTGAAGCTGGTCAAGTCACAGCATGTACCAGCAGTGATCGCAGAGTATTTAATCTTAACCCATAACTTAGAGTGGCTGATTCGAGGAATCCTATTCCTTCAGAGCACTTCTCATGGACTAACTTTCTTTCACTTTCATTATAGTAAGTGGTCAGTATGCCCGTGTTCTGGATTGCTGCATTATTTGAAAGAGGAAAGCACTGACAAAGAATTCCCCTGGTACATTTGTAAGGTGTGTTTTAACTTACCACATTCATTATAAATTTCAGCTGTTGGGTGCCTGAAGGAAAATAATTTAAAAAAACAACCACACAAACAAACAAAAAAACCCAACAACAAAACAACTGGTGCTGGGACAGGAATAATCCCTGCTTTCCACAGCTGTACAACAACAGTTATCCTGAGGCATCTCCTTTGAGCTAGTGAGGTAGGTGCTGGTAGTACCATGTCAGTGGGATTAACAGAGAGCTTAGAACAGGTTCTTGCAGTTTTGAATCTATGATTTTTTTTTATAATGGATACTGTGTTGCCTTGATTTGGTTGTTCAAGTGCTTACAGTGCACATAGGTCTGGATTAGAGGAGGAGGAGTATGCTCTCAAAACCTGCAGGTTGAACCACAATAGCAAGGCATTACAATAGATCAGTCATCACAACAGGTACAGGTACAGCAAAAATAGCCAAATTTTTACAGTGAGCTGTACCAGCTCTACACAGTGCAAAATTAGGAGCTGTTCACTGATAAGTGCTAATAAAATTGGAGGGTTCTTCTGTAGGAACTAGCAGTGAAACTCTGAAAGCTTCTGCAGCAGTATCTTGCATTCACCTCACCTCCAGAAGCACTGGAGTCTCACCACGTCATGTCTATCCAAAGCTGTAAAACATATCACAGGGAGTGAGCAGCACATTGCAGTTGCTTGAGCTCTGGGTGTTGAGCTGCTTTGAAACATGAATGGTCCTTTGTCACTTTGACTGTGATGCAGAAATCAAAATTATAAAAACAATAAGCTAGTAAAAAAGTAAATAGGAAAACACTTGAACTGCCTGTAAATAACCCTTAATCGCTTCTTTTCCTCCACTCTTGATGAAAATAATTATTAAAAATAGGCCACTACATTTTCAAAGTGGTAATCAGTACAGCTCTGTATTTTTGCCAGGCTAAGTAATTCTATGTCTTTCTAAGCAGATACTATTTTAATTTGAAACTGCAATGATTTAAGCCTGATATTTCAAAAATGGGTGGTGATTAATTAGTCATCAGTCTACATCTGCATTTTCCCCTCCATCTTTATAATACTTTACATAATTCATTTGGCTTAATTGGACATTAAAATCTTTTTCCCTGTAATGACTGCAGAAGATTCACCCGCCCCTGCTTGAATTCTCTTGAGATCCCTCCACCCTTGCTCACTGCTGCTCAGAAAACCCTGTTTCATCCCACAGGATGAGGAAGCACAGGAATGGGACTCTGTCTCCTGTACATGCATTCCCCTTGATATTTTTTCTGAGTGTAGTTAGTTTTTGCATTATAAGGCCTGAGGTAATAACTCTCACCAGGTTTCTGATGTGCTTAATGCTCTAAATGTGGGAGGTAATGATTCCTTCTCTTAAAAATAGTCACTTGAACCCATATAAAATGGTGGCAGAGTTAAGTGACTTAGGATGTGTCCCACAGAGAGCATCTTAGAAATGCAGATTATTCAAATCCGTTGTGGTTTGAGATGGCTGAAGCTATTCCTCACATGACCACTTTGTTCACTGGTGCTTAATGGCAGGGACTTTCCATCAAGCTTTGTGCACACAGAAAAACTCATTTTACAGACTGGTAACAAGACTGCTAAGACTAGTGACATGCTCATCAGTCTTTTGTTATACCAGAGGTCAGACAGATTTGCAAAAGTAAGGGCAAATAATTATAAAGCTTCTTTCTAGATAACAAGTAGCCTAGAGCTTGGATCTGTTTCCACTGAGTCACCATAAGAGTCCTTTAGAATACACTTCATCCAGCTACATCTGTTTTAAAAAGAAAGGACTTGCAAATCAGTAAGCTTGACTGATTTGACATGAGCTTGTTGTAGTGAAAATAAGTCGTCTGTTTACTCACTCTCTTGCTTTTTAAAAAATATTTGCAAAAGTAATGAAGCAGCCACTGACCTGCCTGTAGAATTACGCATCAAAGAGGATACCCCTGGGGGGAGTTTATTGGAGTCTAAATTAGATAAAGCCACTTGTTGCAGTTCATATATTATTGATCTTTCAACAGTAAATCCAGAGATGTGTTCATAAGAAAGAGACATAATAATTTAGATTTTTATCCTTTTTCTTTCGCTTGTGCGAAACAGCAATTTTCAGGAAATACTTGTCAAAAACATTCTTAATCATTAATATTCACAAGAGGAAAAAAATATATATTTAAAAAAGAATGAAAGGAGGAAACATTTTTTTTTTTTAAATCCTGGAAGTTGTATAAGTCTGTTAATTCCTAATGTTACAATTATTTGTGTTACAACGGTTTACAAGTGACAATGGAGATTGGGATTATGATGTATATGGAGCTGAGCATACCCATTTTACTGGAAGATCTTCTGTAATATAAAGATGTTTATTAGATCAGCAGGAAAGGTAAAGAGTGGAGGGTAGAACTATGAAGGTAGTTTCAGGACTAGCAAAGTTCTTTAAGTGGAGCATGGAACAAAACTAGTCTTTGAATGCAGATTAATTGAATCTTTGTATGAATTAGAGAATCATATCATGCTTTAGGTTGGAAGGGACCTTTAAAGACCAACTGTCCTGACCCCTCTGCAGTGAGCAGGGACATCATAACCCTGTCCATCCTGACCTGGGTTGTTTCCAGGGTGGGATATCTACCACTTTGTTGTGGCAGGCCTGAATAGGCCAGAATAGGATTATACATGTCCTGGCTTACCCAGACATGTTTTTCTGCTCTTCCTCCTTCTGTTGTGGGGAGAACCAACCATGGCAAGGAGGACAAAGAACCTGGAACCACTGAGTCTAAGGACTGGTTTTGCTCCTGTTTACATCCTGTGGTAAACAGGCTACATGCACTTGGCTTGCACCTGCCTCATGCAAGGCTTATGTTTTTCCTAAATTTGGGTAAAGCAAGACTATGGCTTCACCTAATACAGTCGACCTTGGCTAACTGCCATTCTGATTGGCTATTCTGTGTCCAAAGGCCCATTAGTCTTGGGCTATATTGATAAAAAGTGATTGGCAGGTAAGACAACGTGCTCTGCTGTTGTATTCGTGCTTGCCTGCTGATGCCTGCTGCCGTTATTGCTCTCTGCTTCTGACAGTGTTCTGCCTCACTGCTTTTTTGCACCGTAAACTGCCTGGAAACTGCCTGCCTCAAGTTTACCAGGAACAGGCTCCAAATGCCTCCACACAAAAGGTCTGCATATCCAGCGTGACATTGTGCTAAGAATGCACATCGTGAGACATGCTGCCTACACCTGAAAGTCTCCTACCAAGATGGGAAGTCCTGGAGGTACACAGAGAAATCAGACTGGGTCAGAGATTACTTACTGCTTAGTTTTCTCAGCATCCTGTGAAGCCTGGGAAGAATCAGAAGCCTCAGTGGCTGACAAGACACAGATGGAATTCCCTGCAAGCATTCGGGTACTGTCTGAAGCTGTAGCTAGCCTCCCAAGTTGAGAAATAATATTTTGTGAGTAAATACTTAAAGCCTATTGTAATTTACTTATTGCCTTCTGCCATAAGCAGAAAGGAGTTTCCTTGAGTCCATCTGGTGGGCAAGTGGTATATTGACTGTAAAAACCTTCTCTTCCAGTTCAAATGCATTTAAATGTTTGTATTTTTGGTAGTTATTTCTAGATCTAGTTTATCCTTTATGTAATGCTTTCCATGACCATGCAAAGAACCAGTTATTATTAAATTTAGTGATCAGGGGTGGCAAGAGTTTTTAATACCAAAATTAATAAACAATATTAATATGGAAAGAAAAAAAATCTCACAGCAATTACCCCTCCATTACACACCTCTCTGGGCAACCTGTGCCCATGTTTCACCATCCTCATTGTAAAAAAAAATATTTATTTTATTTAGTCTAAATCTGCCATCTTTTAGCTTAAAATCACCACCACTTGTTCTGTCACAACTGGCACTGCTAAAATGTTTGTCCCCATATTTCTAATAGGTTCTCTTGAAGTACTGAAAGGCTGCAATAAGGTCTCCCCTGAGCCTTCTCTTTTCCAGGTTCCCCTACTCTTTAAGTCTGTCCTTAGTAGGAGAGGTGCCCCTGCCCTCTGATACTTTTTATGGCCTCCTCTGGACCCATTCCAATAGGTTAATGTCCTTCTTAAATTACTTTAATGTGACACAAAAAAGTACCAACTTGGCTATGTAGAACAGGAAGTGAAGTTTACCAGTTCTATGAATCGTTCTTTGATGGAAGTAATAGAACTGCAGCATAAAATGTAGTGTAAATTAAAATCAGTACAATGAGAATCTGCTTTTGCTTTTTTTTTTTTTTCTTTGGATCTTGTTGTCTCCTTCTTTTACATCTAGGAAAATCAGTCAAGCCCTGATGTTGCAGCTTGCTGTTCAGGAAAATGTCATTCAGAAGACATTGGCAAGAAAAAAAAAAAAAAAGAAGAAGAAAATTAAGAGCAAGGTAGGAGGCTCTTCCAAGAATAACTACAATAGTAATTGTAAAAGGAATGAAAAAGCCAGAAATAGGAATATTTCTGAATAGGAATATTTCTGAATAGGAGAATTCAAAGTGATTCTGTTTTAAAGCTCTGGAAAAAAAAAAAAAAAAAGCCTGTGGCCAGGTGCAAATGAGTTTATTTAGCATGACTTCCCCCTTGCTTTCTCATTGAGTGGCAAGTAGCTTCGAATTATCCTTGAGCTTGATTAGGTTCCTGGTTTATTTCTTCTTATTGAAAAGTTGTTATCCAACATAGAATCATAGAATCATAGAATCGTGAAACGTCTCCAACTCACTCCATTTAGAAAAATATATGTAACAGAGACAACATCAAGTAAAGAAGTGATGAAATGTAATACCTGGGTCATTAACAAAATCCTTTTTTGGAATGCATAGTAATAAATATGTGTACAGAGTAAGCTGAGGCTGATAAAATACCTATTTGCATGTGTTGGCATGTTACCAACAGAACCCTGTGTTTTCTTCTGTTTGCAGATAATGTCTACTGCCTTTACATGGAAATCAGGTGAAATACACTATTAAGCATTTCCCTTTACACACAGTATGCTTATACCAGACATCTAGGAGGAAATCATTACAAATCCTACAAGTTTGACAGCAAAAACTGCTTGAAAGAGGGGACCATCTTCTCTAGCTTGTTTACACAGCACCTAGTATAGTGGTTTGGTGATCTCAGAACAGATATCTCCAGCTTCTGTTCAAAGAGTGTCTCCAAAGCTCAGGGGCCCTGATCTTTCTGATCTGACCACAAATCACCTTGTGAAAGAGCTTAAATAACAGGTTGGGTGGTTTAGTGTCTTTAGTACCTATTAATAATTTGATTATCTAATTTCAGTACCTATTAATAATTTGATTGTGTAATTTCCTGTGGAAAAGGAGATGTTTACTCTCATATTTCTTAGGGGTCTGTAGTAAAAATGGGAGATAAATGTGTCAGAGAATAGGATGGTAAGAATGAAAGAGGCTGGAGTGTGGCTTTTCTCTTGTGTTCTGTCAGCTAGAGTAGCAAACTTAATTAATAGAAGGAAGAACATGCAATAAAAGTGGATCAGATTGTTTTCCTCGTAATTATGCAACTAAATAACAATCCCTTAATCAGGACCAGTGGGAAGGTCAAAGTCAGATCTGCAGTTGCAATAATTTTGTGTCAGGGACTGTCTCTGATCAATGTTTGCATAATAAGAGTTTCAGCAAAGCATTATTAGTGCTATTATGATCTATTAGCTGGATTATGCAGTTACTTAAGAGAGAAATGTTGTATTTAAAATCCATGGACCCAACTACTGATGACATAAGGAGGAGTCACAGAGCACCTTCTGGAGTGTCTTCCATAACTACAGTGAGTGGGTCATGTGTGATCTTACCCAGATAGTTTGTACATTGATCCACTTTAAAACCACTGAGTTACCAAAGCTGTAATTAAGGAGCATTTATTGAAATATATTGGACACATACAAAACATGTTTGAAGAGAGGCATACTCTAAAACAAAACAAAATAAAAACACCACTTCTCAAAAGATATGGACAGGAAAAAAATTCAGGAGTAAAATGAACGAATATGTCAAAGTCATATCTGACAGGGATAAGAGATACTAAATGATCTATAGAGAGCAACAGACACAGTCTTTGCAGAAGAAAGTCAAAAGAGAGAGGATGAAGAGCTAGCTGAGGAATGAAGGAATCTTTCTCTTAACCTGATGTAGTTGAAGCTGTCTCTGCTTACTTCAAGGGAGTTGAACTAGATGACGTTTAAAGGCCTATTCCAACCCAATGTATTGTATGATTCTCTATGTACATACTCAGTTCCTCTGGTGTGATACATAATGACCTAAAGAAAGGATCTGTTCTGCTTCATTGTGCATGACCCACCCTCGCGCTTCACAGTTGCTGCTGTGTGACAGCTTCAGATGTGAGATAAGTTACAGAGATCTCAGAAAGGACTTCCAGAATTGGCAATCAGTTTTGAAAGAGCTGCTTTATAAAAATCAGTGATGGGCACATTTGTAGTTAATCTAGACTCCATCTCATCTGCATGGGCTGAGGGGCAAGTGGGAGAGATGAAAGTGCTTCAGCTGTTTAGCCCAGAAAATAGTGTTTGAATAGGGATACAGATGATACTGCCAGTAAAATTCGTCAGGGACAAGGATGAAGGAGTATGCCCCCAGCACAAGAATGACGTGGAACTGTTGGAGAGAGTCCAGAGGAGGGCCACAAAAATGATGAGAGGGCTGGAGCACCTCTGCATATGAGGACAGGCTGAGGAAGTTGGGACTTTTCAGCCTGGAGAAGAGGAGACTTCGAGGAGACCTTATAGTAACCTTTCAGTATCTGAAGGGGGCCTAAAATGAAGGCTGTGGAGGGACTGTTCACAAGGTCTTGTAATGACAGGATGAGGGGTAATGGGTTCAAACTGGCAGAGGGGAGATATACACAGGATGTTAGGAGAAAGTTCTTCACAGTGAGGGTGACGAGACACTGCAACAGGTTGCCCAGGGAGGTTGTGGCTGCTCCCTCCCTGGAGGTGTTCAAGGCCAGGATGGATGAGGTCTTGAGCGTCCTGATCTAGAGGGAGCTGTCCCTCCTTATGGCGGGGGGTTGGAACTGGATGATCTTTCAGGTCTCTTCCAACCTAAACCATTCTATGATTCTATGATTTGTCTCTCTCTCTGGGTCTGAAGCCAGAATGCTTGTGTAAACCAGCATAGATGTACCCATGCTAATGGTGAATGCACTTGTTTTCTGTGACCTGGATTGCCAAGTTGGACTAAAGATCCATTTACATAGAATGAAAAATAATGTACAATCACAAAAAGTGTAATTATTTAGCAAAATATTACATAAAATACAGAACTGATCACACGGGGGGCAAAAAAAACCTTAGCAAGATTACCTGCGTGTTAGTGCTGTTTATTTTCCATTAATGTTTGTTCTTCTATTTCCTAGTTCTGTAGTTGCATTTCATAGTAGATCTTAATAAGTCCTCTTATAATTGCCTCAGAACTTCATTATGTTGACAGGACTGCTTATTATACACAAAGAATTGAACTAACCTGTTATTTTTCATCATCAACGACATATTACCATGTCAGCAATATTGTCAGTGAACATGCATTTTCGCCTGAAGAGGGACTGTTGTAAAACATTTTTGTTTGGTTTAAAACCAGTATTAATATTCAGTTCCGAAGCACGGACAAGCAATCATGTAACAGCATTAAATCCTAGTTTAGGAAACTGCTCTTACCCTAAGGCAGTACAACATGATATGATATAAT
Source organism: Psilopogon haemacephalus (assembly GCA_013396835.1). Classification (NCBI taxonomy): domain Eukaryota; kingdom Metazoa; phylum Chordata; class Aves; order Piciformes; family Megalaimidae; genus Psilopogon; species Psilopogon haemacephalus. Next base: position 37,515 of record VWZI01022241.1, on the reverse strand, counting down.
CATATATAATGTAATATATAGAGTTATATTTAAACAGATTTCTATAAAGAGATTTACATTATATGTTATGTGCATAAAATAAAATGCTACAATAGAATATGAGAGATAATTAAGGAATCACTGAACAAAAATAATAGCAGGATACTTTGTCATAATGACACACATACTGTGGAATGTGTAATATTAATATATTGAGTCACTTTGGAAGAAAATTTTACCATTGAATTCTATATTATTTGTGTAGTAATTTCACAAATTTCTCTGCTGAACCATTAAATAAGTATTTTTGCTTCCAAGGGAAAAAAAATGCATATACATTGTCCATTTTTGACAACTTCCTAGAGGAAAAAATTAACCATTCTTTTGTGTGTGTAATTTGGAGTAAGAGCATAATTTTTTTTGTCAGAAGGATTGGAACAAGTTTTACATTATTTGTTTTCAGAGTATAATGTTGGGTCATTTGCAAAGAAGGCATCTCTGAAAAAATGCAGTAGCAATATTTCCAGCCAGATGGGAACTTTCCAATAGAAAAGTTATCAGCTTCAGGTAATCTAAATGGGCAAATTTTTCAATCATCTGGATAAAATCCAAAATTTTCTCTGCAGAAGAAATCACACAACAGAGATATCAAATTGGGATGGATAATCACAAAGAGACATAATGCAACAGGATGCAATCTTGCCTAGCAAAAAGCTGGGAAAGTATCTATCTAGAGGAGAGTATTAGTCACCAGTTTTTGAAGAGGGTTGGTGCCTATGTTATGAAGCGTGCTAAGCACTGTTCACACAGACTGAAAAGGCTGTGCCTGATCTGAAGACATACCTTATAGAAATAGCAGCACCCTGATACCTGTTTGAATTTATCTTAAGCAGCATCTGAAAGGAATGTATTCTGTGCACTGTATCTTAGTGGAATGACGTGGTATAGTAAACCTGGCTTTGCCTGGGTATAGCTGGTGTGGTTACTGCCAGCAGTGCAGTGAGGGACCCAATCTGAGGGTCTGAGGATCTTTGTGCCATTGTGTTTATGGGTGTTTAACTCATGCTAAAACCATGTTGTCGTAGTTGGGGTTTTTTTTAATGCTAAAGTCAGGGTTGCCAAGCTACCTAAACTAAAGTTAGCCTGAGCAGTCCTAAAGTGGCCCTTGACACATCAATGAGAGAGGCTGAATGATGTTCTTGTCGGCAACAGCAGCAGGATAGGTGAAATGATCCAGCTGGTTTCTTCATTGCTTGTCTAAACAGTAATTCATGGGTTTGGTCAATCTAAACTATTCTATCAGTCATCTGAGTTGAATTAAACAAAAACAATCATAGAGCGCATGGGGTGGAAAGGGACCTACATCCCTTTGTAAAAATTCCCTCTCCAGCTTTCTTGTAAGCCTTCTTCAGGTAGCGGAACACTGATCTAGGGTCTCCTTAAAGCATTCTCTTTTTCAGGCTGAACAACCCAAACTCTGTCAGCCTGTCTTTGTAGGAGAGGTTCTCCAGCCTTCCAATAATTTTCCTGAAATAAGTCAAACAGCCAGAATACTTCTAAAATAAATGGTGATGGGGAAATATATCCTCTGTTTAGCTAACAGCTTGATGGTCATGGGACATCTGTCTCAGTTGGGATGTCTGTCTGTGGGGAAGCTTGAGCGGATTTTTCAGACCTTATGAAAGTGTAGCTTAACTTTCAGCTGTACCACTCAGTCTCTCCTGGTAATGTCATACTATCCAGAATAAAATACTTGAATGCATTAATTGTCATAGACACTAGAAATAAATTGTTTCGGTATCTTATAGGTGGTTTAATGACTAGAATAGAAAGACATGGTTCAGGAGTTTTTTCTTTTGCTCAGTAATGTTTAAATTACAGCTAATAATGATAGAAGAGGTTTATGAAAACTTTGGTGATATCAGCAAGAGATTGGGGTCAAAGATAGTAAGGCTCAACTAACGGAAGATTTTTGTTTAGTTTTCCTTTGTATTGTTCTCAAGTAATTATTATTGCAAATGCCATGCAGAAAAATACACCTTTTCTTTTCAAGTGCCTATTATCTTTAGTCAATGTGACGTGCACTGGATTAGAGTTGCTTAACCAAAGAGTTAGTACCAGAAAGACTTTTGTAAGTTACTGAAGTTCTCCTCGTGGCATTATAGGGATGGTCCCCATTAACTCTATTGAGCCAAATGTAATTCATGGTATAAATGCTAGACTATAAAGACACACTCAGATCTTAAATAAGTTAATTGAAAAGTTGTGTATAAATCTTTCTGCTTTAGCTAACCTCTGCCTTAGCCTTTTTCTGTTCAGCTTAGAGGTGGATTTTCAATATGGCATACTTGTGAATGAGGAGAAATTAATTACCTCATTAATTTACCATTGCACTTTATTTGGGTTTCCTTCATTCTCCCAGTCTTTCAAAAATGTAGCTCACAGTCTTGCAATGAGAACTGAGTGATGGAGCTGCCCAGGACTAAGACTATTGGGAGCAATGAACTTCAATGTTATGCTTAATACCAGAGATATAAAAGAACATGTCCTTTGAATTCTGCATACTGGGAACAGTTTCAGAGGTGTGACCAGAGTAACCAACTGTGCTTACTATTTAAGATGGATCACTGTGTTAACTTATTTTTTAACTTTTTTTTTTTTTTTTTTGCATACAAGTTAAGCAACATCTCCCTGTGCTTATATTTTTACGTAGCATCCATGAATTCCTTAAACACCCTTTTTTGATCGCCTTTCATGTTTCTGGTTGTTCTTTAGAAAATGTACTTGATACAACTAATCACAACACAGCACTGAGTACATAAGAGTTGAAGAAGCTGTAGAGGATTTCAGTGTATATGCTGTGGCATATTGTGACGGGATAACGCTTAATTAAGGTTCGATATCCCATGGAGGGGGGGTCCTAGTGCCCCCCCCGAGGTTCTTTTGGGTTCTGGTCGGCAGAAACAAACGCACGAGTCGCTCACAACGCCAGGTGCAACAATTTAATAATCAGAACTTAGGAAACAGAGAGGCTACATATAAAATAGATCTTGACCGCGCCTATAAAGTGCCCGCGAGGTGCGAGGGGGAAAACACGCTCCTTCCCGAACCCAAGGTGGGGGGGAAGAAGGGAAAAGACCGACTTAGCCCGGATAGGGAAGTAGAGAGAGAGAAGGGGATCAGCCTTGCCGCTTCTCTGGAGAGCTGCTATGCTTCGCTGCCTGCTGCCTGCAGCTGTGCACGTGGCTGGACTCTTCACAGCCACTGCGGGAGACAACGGTCAACGAGGAGAGTGAGGAAGAGTGGAAGAAGAGCACTAACGGTCGCTGTGCCCCTCTTAAATACCCTAGGGGGGGGCATGTGAAACTGTCCAATAGGTATTCAGCATCCTCTAGCTGACCAATTGATTCAAAAAACTCCACGCATACGTGCAGCCCGAGGTCTCCCTGGCTCCCGGGGCCACGTGGGGTGCCCCCGCCCCTCAACCTCTACTGGACCTTGGAGGGTAGGGGGAGGAGAGAGCCAGGGATTGGACCAATTCTAGGGTGTTTGTCACACCATACCAGGATACATATTTATCATCACAACCTGTTAAAACAAGGCAAGCAAACCTCACTGCAACAGCAGTAGTCCAAACTCAACAGCAATTACAACAAGGCCAAGGTAAAGTAAACAATACTTGAAAAAAGTATGCTGATGTATTTTGAAATCTGGTGATACAATTAAGTGTTCTTCTTTAACCTGTTTCCATTCAAACTTAGCAGTGTTGCTCTTAGTATTGAAGAGATGTGAAGGTTATGTATTTCTCCTACCAGAGTACAAATAAATATCCTTACAATGCTTCTGAACAGTTCAAAGGGCAAGATGTAACTATTTTACTTAGAGAGTATAATAAAACAATGTAGAGATGTAAATTAATGTGAAAGTTAAGAAATGCCAGGATCAAGATTATCTTGTGATAGAAGTGGCTTATTCCTACCTTATAAGGTAGGAATCTGGGTAATAGAGGGTTGTTTTAGGAATTGACTGTTGAACAAATGGTACCACAGTCAGTCATGTGGGGGCCGCAGTTACTGCTCAGTGTTGTTACCTAAGAGCAAACGGAATTTGCTTAATTACACAACTTGTGATACTAGAGAACAATTACCTTGAGACAATCACCAGTCCAGTGGGTGATGATTGTTTGCTATTTTGTCTGGTGTTGATTTTCATGTCCAAGAATGGCCTGAATTATTTCTTTTTTCTATATTATCCACCCTCTACTGAATACAGAACTATTAACAGGCCTTTCTGAAGCATTTTCAGTGTTTTCACATGACATTATTTGGGCTGTTACTGATCATATTAAATGCACAGGCTTCATGAAGGCTAGAGACATAAAGATTAAATCTCATATTGTCAGATGTTCTGCTGATATTGAGTCTTTAGGTAAAGTTCCAGAATTACGGTTTTCAGATTCCTTCTCTGGTAACAGCTTGTGTGCTCAGAACAGAACTGGCAGAAATAGTCCTTGTAAGTTGAGGAAAAAAGTTTTGTATAAATTATATTTTTTAATTCCTATGTACCTAACCTCATTAGAAAAATAAAGATACATATTGATATATTATTTGGCAGTCTCATTTATTTAGAGGCTTGATTTTGCAGTGAGGTGCCCACACAATTTACTCAGGTTTGTTTGGTATATTAGCTGCAAAGATAAGCTGGTATTGAGGTGCCAGATGTGTACCTTTTGTCCTTCTTCCCTTCTTATTTCTGGTTAATTGATACATCTGAAGTGGAGTGGAGTAGATAAAGTTTCTCATTGGCAAGGTGAGGGATTTTTCTTGGATGGAAGAAGCTGTACGATGAATTTTGCAATTGGTGACCGGATACAGGGAGAGCAGGGGATGAACCTGCATGTCTAGGATTTCAGGAAGGGACTGTGTCCAGGTATCGAGAGAAGCAAATATAAGGACAAGATCACAATGCTTTATCTCACCTTTTTGCAGTTTCTGATGCTTGTTTTTTATATTTGTCTCCCTCTCACTTGTTAAAGTCATGCTTGTTGGGAGAAAAATTATTTAGTGTAGAACTTACCACAATAATCTTTTCAGTGGTATCCGATTTTGTCTATGGAGTGCAATTATATGCTGGCATTAATGTGTGTTTTTCCCTATGACCTCTGTATCTAACTAAAAGGGTTTTTTTTTTCATGACAACACTATATTGCTCTGTGTTTTTTAATTTCCAAGGCAGATTACTCGATAACATCAACTGATTCCTTAGGGTGCTTTGCCCCTTGTGGTTGAATGCCTGTGTTTTGACTGTGTATATGCTATCAAAGGACATACAGTCTCAACTTGGGAAATTTTTGCTTAATTTAATTTAAAACAAGCTTCTGATCCCTGATTCTGCGTATTGAGGAAAAACAAAACCAAACAAAAAACCCCAATATCAAACCCCCCAAAAAACAAAACATAAAGAATTAAACAAGCACTTAAGAAAAAAATTTTGCTTCCCTTTCCTGTCTCACCTTGTATAACGGCTTTCATCTGCTTCTCCTCTGTGCTCCTTTACAGCTCTTCCTCCACTGCCTGTTAGCTGTTGCTCCTTCTCTGTAGGTCACCCGCAGGCCACAGGTGTTCCTGCTCTGATGTAGGGATATATACATGCACACATGCATGAGGAACTTAAGTAAATTAATTGAGAGCTTATATTTAAATTAATTGTGTGTCAAAGGATAAACTGTTTGGGTACACAGGCGCAAATGGATGAGACATTCAAACATGAGATAATTGTGTCCTTGTGCATGAACTAACTGGATGCTTGTGCCTATATTTAACAGGCACTTATGCATGAATGTATTAAACTACAAATTGATTCGCAACATGCATGAGGGCTTGATAGATAGATAGATTGAAACAGATGTAGGTATAACTCTTTGGGCTTGTCCTGGTACTTAATTTTTACACAGAGCTCAGAGAACTCCCAATTCTGATTATTAATCAGTTTGGACATGCTACAATGCTATAGCTTCACCTAACAAGGTGATCAAGCTATGTTTTTAGAAGATATTTTTCCAATTCCTCTGAAACTTTTGCTCTTTGTTTAGAAAACTGAGTCAAGTCCTTCCTTATTTTTCTGCCTCCTTTGATTCTAATTCAGACTTTTCTCAATTCTGTTAATGAAGCATAAGCTACAGTCTTGTACATCATTTGACCATCTTCTTTCTCCCATTATGAGTTGTTTAGTGCCTGTCTCATCAGAGACCTTTTCTTCACTATGGTTTCAGCATTGTGAGATCTCTGCTTTCATTACATCCTTACACATCCTGTTCTGCACAAAGTAAGGATTCATATGTTGTGGGTTTGGGGTTTTTTTTATAATATAATTGATTCACATTCTTACAAGTTTTGCTTGATGAGCATAAATGCAGCCATCTACATCTCAGTTCATTCTTGAATTGGTGATCAGCATTTTTAGTTTGCCTTCACTTTTTTGGCTTCAGCTTGTCTCCAAGTGCTCTGTCAGTGCTCTGCTTCTGAGAGTGGTTCTTGTGCACATCTCCTCTGCCAGGCCAGTGCAAGGGATGTTTCTGAAGAAACTAGGCCAAGGAACAGTCAGTCATGAAAAAAAGTAATCTTCATTCCAAAATGAGGGCTAAATGCCAAAGTGAGGCTTTTTAATTTACACTGGAAGTTGCAAGTAGTGGTGGGTCTCCACTTTTCCTTTGTCTTGTTGATCCCTCTCTTTCTCTTTATATCCCTTTATAAAAGTTTTCATGATGAAGGAACCATCAATCAAAATTATGGTTCTGATTGATGAAGATTACAGGGAGAACAAAAGACGCTATAAAACTCTGTGATATGTGTTTCTCTGGATGTTCATCCCTTCTTCAACTATCTATAGGAAATATTCATGTCCATCATTTGTTGACCAAACTTCCTTTCATACAAGCCAAAGAGTTTCAGTTATACTTTGGTGCAGAGAGTGGTGGCAGGCTGCTTCGCCACACTCACACTAGTAGAAAGGTTTTGTGCTTTGTTCTTCAAGCTATAAATCCCTGCACGGGAAGAGCTTTACGATAAGAAAATGCTGTTGTCCCAGCTGTGTGCTCTTAGACAGTGCACCAGTATTGATGTTCTGTCCCTAGGTAGCCTGCCCAGCCTGCATGTTTGAACTAATGAATCCATTAGTGGACTCCCTGTAGAGATTCCTGTGTGATCTGAGTTGGTTTCTACAACCATTGCCCTATTTTCTACTCCTAATCATGCCGGTCAGTCTTGGAAGTCAGATTGACAACAGGTCAGTGCCAGCCCTCTTTCTACGAGGAGTGCTTAAAGCATGACCATCCTGAATTCTTCCCATGGCGTGCATGGAAGTAAAAGGATGTGTTGGAAGACAATACTATTCAACAGTAATTCCTTGTCTCTTGATTCTTACTTTTCCCCTCAGTGGTGCTCTGTTTCATTTTTCTCATGCTCCACACTTGTTTTCCTGACAGTAAAATTCTCTAGTTTTGAGGCTGTGGGTACACTGGAATTTACAGAAATATAAGCTGATTGACAGATCTTTTTGTCTGCTTATTTCACAGGGGTATGAAACTATCACTCTCATTCTTTCTGACTGTTGTAGTTTTTCAAGAGGGAGAAAGTTGGCATTGTATTTTTCCTCTTTGTTGATCAGGAGAAGAGTTGTGCCATGCAGTATTTCTACTGTGTCATGAACGTTTTTCACTAAGAGCAAACTCCATGATACCCAAGTGTGCTAGAAAGAAGAGAGATTCTTAAAATATATTACTTTATTTCAGTACACACATAATTTTAAATGTATGATGTATTTGTCCTTTGGAAAGGAAAGTCAGGTGGCCTTATATATTTTTTTTTTTTATTTTTTCACTCTAATTGCAGGATAGTATTTTGTTTCTGGCTGTGTTTTCTTTGCTGAGCTAATGAGGATGGGGACTGTGTACTACTGCAGGCAATTGCTTTGAGCGCCGAGCACTTTGAAGAGATTAGCCCCATTGATATTCCCTTCATCTTTGTTAGAGAGGAATGCTTCCTTCCCTGGAGTGCAAGAAGATGGACAGCTATTTAATAGAGCCAGCCTTTTTCAAGTAGATACTGTAGTACTAAATATTCCCATCTCACTTGCCTGCATATACCCAGCATAAAAACAGTGTTCTGGAAGCCAGGGTAGTGCCTCACTTGAGCAATACATTGACCTGCTAGGGATTTTTTTTAAGACCCCAGGCTGAATGGCTTATTATCTGACTGGTTAAATGTTATTCTTCAAGGAGAAGCAACAGCTTCAGCTGCTCAGGCAGATAGCCAAAACATAGTGATGAGCAAACTGTTTGTTCCAAAAGTAAATGAAGGGAATGTCCACATGATTTTTGCCATCCTTGTACTAAACTAATAGAAGCTGAAAATTGGAGCTTTTTGCATCCCAGGTGGGGTATAACTGATCAAAACTTTGATTCTCCAGCAGCTCTCCACCAACTAAATTAAAATTGTTTTCAACAGGTTGTTTGTGTTTTTTTTCTTTAATTCCATTTAAATGAGGCATGAGTCTCAAAATAATAATGTATGCAACATATAATAATTTACTGATTTTGTAACTTTTCTAGGTTCTATTTTATATTTATTGTTTATATTCATTCCAGCCTACTGAGTGCTGCAATTAGCAAATTCCCACTTTGAATGTATTTACAATGATTGAATGAGAACTCCTTTTGTTCACTTAGACTGCACAGCTTCATCTCAAGCCTGGCTTAGATACAACAGCTTCATCTCCTGATTAATTTATTCCTGCAGACAGTCAGAGACTAAGGACCTCTGAAGGTCATCACAGCCTTTCTTCCATGAGAGCTCCTCTTAAATATTGATAATTATCCAGGTCTTATGTTTTGAGTAAAGCATCTGTATTGTATGTAAAGAAATTAATCAATACTTCATTCATCATTCATATTATGTAATACAAGAAAGGGATTTTTAAAATAAAGTACTATATTGATCTAGTATTTGTGTATTTTCAATCAATAAAACATGAAGGTAGAAGAGCTATGGCATTCTCTGTCAAGGATGGGATAAGTCAGAAGTGGACGGCAATCTTCATCACCGTTGAAATAAGAAATATTTTAATCATGAAACAAGAGTCAGTAGTTAGTGGGTATCTTTGTGAACCAATCCAGAATTGCATTGGGAGCATAGAATACATGCATATGAAAAGAAGAAATTGGGCAGTTTAGTCTAAGGGATGCAAGTACTAAAGAGAGAAAGAGACGTAGTCCACTGCTATTGGTTGCTTTGGAGAACAAAATAATTCTTGTGGCAAGCTAAGTAAATAAAGTATGTTGTTTCAGACTTAAGGATAATTTAGGTAATTTGGTATATTTACCACCATTCTTTTCCATTTCAAGAAGTTAAGTTCTCATTTTGAACAAAACCTTCTAAATGAAATGTCAGGTGATTTCATGTTAAGAAAAATCTTTACAACAACCTCTAAGCAGTATTTAGCTTTCCACTTCTGAAGGTAAAACCTATGCCAGTCTATGCAGAGTTTAATCACACAGTTCCAGCAATGCATAACCTACAATTTTATCAAGCTTTCTATTTTGTTCCAATATTCATTTTTAACTGAACTCTAAAAGAAATTCACCTCTGGATACCTGTATTGTGACTACCAAGAAAGTTTTGATTCCTTGAACAACTCTTTCACTTGGTAAATGAAATATATTCTTGAGCTAGCTCTTTTCACTTTTGGATGTGGCATCTCTTTTCCAGAAAGTTATATTAAAAGTATGCTGTCCTTATGCTTTTCAAATTTTTATTTTATTTACAAATTGTCACTGGAGCTAAAATGTATAATCATCAATAGCAAGTGACCCACAAGGCTATGCAAGATAAATTAATAATATAATCTCCATGCAGATGTCCTAGGAGTGCTTGTTATTTCCTTTTATGAACTGGTCTGAAAATTTTGTTTGCATTTTAAGAGCCAGGTAAAGCCAGGAAAAAGGTAAGTGAGACAAAGTTCAGGACATCTCTGCAGTTATTCTGTTGCTGTTAAGAGTCAGAACTGGCTCAAATGGTAGTCTAAGGTACACAGTAGGGCATTGCAACTGCTGAAAAGGAAAAAAAAGCCAGATATTTGCTCCCACCACAGTATCTGCCGGCCTTTTTTGTCAAGCCTGCCCACCTACAAAACAAACCCATTATCTTGAAATAACTTTGAGGCTTGAGACAAAATCCCCTTTGTCATGAAAGCATGATTTTAATTTCTTTGTTTTTAATGTCACTCTAATACTAAGAAAATCGTGATTTAGATGCCTTTGAGGCATTTAACAGGCTTATGCAGGAGTATTCCTCAGAGAAAATTGGATGCAGTTTTAGAATTAGATAACTGACCTAGGAAAGAGAGAGTTCAAAACTTGCATATCCACTTTTTTCCAGATGGATATTCAATAGGGAAGTTTTAAAGTGCTCATAAATATTGCCTGTCCTATTTTAAAGGCTCAGACCAACCAGCATATTGCCTAGGCAAAAAGACTTCTTTCGTACTGAGACTTTTGGACAACAAAATAAAGTATTTTAATTCCCTTTTTTTTCTGGAGAAAAATACTGTAAATGATGGTGAATGGGAAAATAAGGAAGAAATTAAATTCTGTAAATAGTTTCCAAAGCCTGACTTGGGTATTTGAACTGTACACTTGTTTTGAGTTTTTCCCCTTGAATGAACTTTCTTTATTTCTTTGCATGTCTTTCAACTTGCAAAAATCTTTAATCCATAAAGCCGTTATCTCTAGTGTCATATACTCTTGAGGCATAGGTGAAAAACTGTTTACCTGTAGTCTTTCTAAACTAAATTGAGGGAAAAACTGAAATATCTTCATTAATCCTTTTTTTTTTTTTTTTAATTCTAGAATAAAGACAAAGAGGGAGTGGTGGTGATGATGGAGAGTTCTTTAATATTGGGTTCATGTCAAGCATCATTCCCTTGTTCATGTTTTATATTGTAAATTAATATGCATGGAATATCTCAGTGATCCTGCCTGGAAACACATAAGTGTAAAAATTGAGTGTTTCTGGGTCAGAGCAGATGTGTTCTTTGCCAGTATCTCATCTCTGGCAAAGGGCAGGAGATGATGCTTAAGGAAAACAGATAAAACTGGAGTAACTAAACATTGAGGTTTGTCTGCCACTCTTTTCCAGTGCCCTGTGGATTAGGAGCTGGGGACGTCATGTACTTTGCCATTCATGGATCTCTCCCCTGTTAAATTTGTGGGATCTTTTGTTTTGAAACTCCTTTCTATTTCAGCTTCCAACAGATTCCATAGCAATGATAAAGTTATTTCCCTGACTTTGCATTGAATCTCTTAATGATATGTTCTGACTCTCATTCCGTGAGAATTACTGAATAATTGTTCCTTGTTCAACCTCTTCCTACTGAGATCCTTTCCCGTATCTTTTCACAGATGGAGAGTCTATGTCTAATCTCCCAAGTACATAAGCCATTTCCATCTTTCTTCTTTTTTTGACCTTCTGTAAATGTTTTTAGAGGTATATTCTTTTAGATACAGAAGAGAGTGACAAGGCCTGTGTGCTTTGTTTAAGATATGTTTTAGTCGTGGTTTTAAACAGAAGCCTAATGAGATTTTCTGGTTTTGTTCTCTAGCTTCTTGACATCATACCAACCTAGTATATTCAAAGAACTACCTCCGTAAGGTGGCTCTCTTTTGAATGACAAAGCATTGTTTGCAGTCTGCTGTTAGATTTATATAATTACTGATACTTTAGTTCATTTGAATCATTTGGTGTTTCTCGGAATTCAGTTTCATCTTTCACTTTCTTACTTAATATGGTAGATCTTGAGATTCTTCAGTGAGCTTATGACATGTACTGTCATCTTGAAAAATATGAGCAATTCTGTACTATCAGTGAATGTCACCCTAATATTCACCTTTCTACCCTTTGCAAAAATAGTTATTAAAATATTTCTTAATGTATTATCTATCACAATCTTCTGGTATTGTTCTCCTGTATTTTCCTAATTATTGGAAAGAGGCTCTTTTTATTTTCCCCACCTTTCCCCCCCTCACTTTGGTTATCAAAACCTTTTTAGATTTCAAGTTTCTGCTATTGTTTAGGTCACCCTTACTGTCCTATGCTTCTTGGCCCATCAAAGAACTGGAGCAGGTTTCCGGTGTGTGATTTTGTGCTTTAACAGCTATGGTCACTCTTTGCTATGAGGACAGGCTGAGAGAGTTGGGGCTTTTCAGCCTGGAGAAGAGAAGACTTCGGGGACACCTTATAGTAGCCTACGAGTATCTGAGGGGGGCCTACAGGAGGGCTGGGGAGGGACTGTTCACAAGGTCTTGTAATGACAGGACAAGGGAGAATGGGTTTAAATTGGCAGAGGGAAGATTTGAACGGGACATTAGGAAGAAGTTCTTCACAGTGAGGGTGGTGAGGCACTGCAACAGGTTGCCCAGGGAGGTTGTGGCTGCTCCCTCCCTGGATGTGTTCAAGGCCAGGCTGGATGAGGTCTTGAGCGACCTGATCTAGTGGGAGGTGTCCCTGCCTGTGGCGAGGGGTTGGAACTGGATGATCTTTGAGGTCTCTTCCAACCTACACCATTCTATGATTCATGTGTTATCTAGATCCTTTCCTTATCATACTATTGAGTTTTTTAAACCTATAAACAAACCAGAGGTGATAGCTGGCAGCTTTGCTTTTCAGAAGCTTCTGTAATGTTTGGCACATTCCATTCCTCTGCTCTCTAGACAAGGTTAAGCAATGGGTCTCATACTTCATTAGCAATTGAAGTTATATTAGATTTAAGATTTTATAAAATTCCTGTTTCAATAGTCTCTGGTTGTGTCAACTCTTTAATCACTTTATTCTAAGATTTTGGGTTTCTTTTGCTTTTTAACAAAACAAGTCAGCCCGACCAGAGTATGTCTCAGGAGTTACTAAAACAGCCAGCTATCTGCATAGCTCTGCTTGCTGGTGTGATTGAAGCCAGTTGGATTTGGTTTAAACAACTCATAGGTGGCGTTGAAATCCATCACAGGGAGGGATTTAGGCTGCTTGTACATAGGGGCATCCAGCTTTCTTAATGTGACCCCATCTTTAAAGGGGTGTATGACTATTCCTGGTAAAGGAATAGGCATCAATTCCTTTGATTAAAGACATCATCTACATAAAGTAGTGTGTTTTGTTTTCTCATCTGGATATTCACTTGCAGTTGGATGATAACATTGAAATTCGATGTTAAGGTCAGGAGTTAAATTGTTAATGCTGTCCTCAGGCTGCAGGATTCATCGAGTTTGAGAATTTAATTGTGCATTCTCTAAAAAGGCAGAACTCAAAACATTGCCTGTTAAATTCATTGGCTTCCCTGGCTTCCATGCCAGAACTGAAGTAGTAGCTGATAAACAGTATTTGATACAGGATCATCCCTTTTGGTATTCCAGACTGCAGTCACAGCTGTCTATTCAAAACTCTAATACACAATTATGTGTATTTGGCTAAACAAGTCTTTCCTTACATCAGTGGAATTAGTCCTCTGCATTTTCTGTCCAGTATTTGGTGTTTTGGTTTGGGTTTAATTTTTATTGCATATTATCTCTCCTTCCATTTCATAAACTAACCCATCAGCCTGAATGACTCTGGGAATGGCTCTGGGCTTTTATAGCAATGACTGTCATTAATGATTAATACTTTAGCTGTGCTTCAAACTAAGTTTGCACATTGGCAAAATAAAGATGCCTAGAATCATTGGCTGATGGACCAGTAAAATAATGGGCTTCATTTGAGTAGATGAACCTTCTGAGTCACACCACAGGGAGGGCATATCTGTGCCAGTCCTGGCCTCTCTCAGTGCTGTGGCTTAGAGAGCTTCTCCACCTTCTTTCCTCAGACACTGTGTGAAGTCCTGGTCTTTAGAAACATGCAGCCCTCCCATTACAACTTCCACACCTGGTGTGAAGCATTTGATTCTGGGACTGCTGAGCCTTATGGGACAGGTATTGTGATTATGGTAATGTTCTTGCCATTTTTAATTACAAACTAAGCACTTAACTATAGGTTGTCTTAAAATATTTGTGTAAATTAGTAGACAACTCTGATGTTTGGTAGAACATTGCAGGAAGGGTAACAGGAAATCAAGGAGAACAAGGTTATTGAGCACAATGAATGTATCTTCCCTGAATCAGAGTAGAAGGTAGGGAAAGGAAACAGGAAAGGAAATTCAAAAGGAGAACCAACCCCACAGAGATTATTAAACATTACCTAATTCTGAACACTCAATTTTTAAAAAAATACTCTCATGAAATACAACCCAAAGGCCTTCCTGGCTGATAGATCTGAAGTTTGGAGAGAAGACTGATGTTGTTTGCTGGAAAGCACTGAGCCATCCCCATAACATTGCCTAGCTTCTGCAGCAGATTCTCTGTGACAAACTATGACTTAGTGGACCAGGGCAGATGCATCTTGAGTTTCAGTGTTGGTTCTTACAAGGGAAGAGATGTCTGAGCCTCAGAAGTTTATAGAAGATTTCTTCTTGACTTCCATCATACTGATACAACATGCTCTGAGTTGCTGTTATTGTAGTCCAACCTAACCAGCTTCAGCCATCTTATGTCTAGTAAGCACCATATTGTTCTGAGATGTTGTAGGGGACTCAACTAAGATACTTAAACTGAGAATCCTAGTTGAAATTTCTTTTCTTGCCTGCATGCTGTGGGCTCATGGGACTACATGCTTCTAATTCTTACACTAAGCAAACACTCTTACATATTTATAGTAATTCCTTTTTGTTCATTGTTCATTTGCTTTCTGTTACTATTTTTGTTTTACCAATATAAAAGCTCTTCTGTTTCTTACTATTTATGTGATTTGTCTTGATGCTCTCTGCGACTGTTTTAGTAGTACGGAGATGAATGTCTAAGCAATTCAGTATAGTGGACCCAAATGAAACAAACTGCATTGCTCAATAGATGAGAGCACAATCAGGCCCATTAACAGAGGTTTGTCATTCACTTTATGTACAAGTACATGCAGGTAACAGTCCTCTGGCTCTCTACAGCTTTGCTCTTAACATGTGTAGTTCATAGCGTGTGTGGGCTTTTTAGGATAATGTAGCAGGGACCAGACAAGGAGGTTTTGTCACCAGAAATTACCCTGTTAGGAGTGTGAAGTTGCTTGATGTGCAAAGATGTGGCAAAATGGTAGATGCCATGCTCCTGATTGAATTAATAGCATGGTTCTATCACATGACCAACAAGCAAAATTGGATCATGCACATGTGTTTGAACCGTGCTGCATTGGAATTCTCTCTAATGTTGCCTGAATCATCCTTTTATTACAATTCATGGAGGAGAGGTGAGAACCATATCCCTATACAGCCCAGCCATCATCATGGAAACATAATGCTTGTTAATGCATCCTCACCAGAAGAGCAGCACCTGTAATACTATGCAGAACAGTGCAGCATAGCCCAGTGAAAACTGATTCATGTGTTTCCTTTCTTTGCTTGTTCTAGACCACCAAAAATAACAATGGCTTTTTACACCCGGTGATTTAAAAGCAGAAAACACACCTCAGCCCATCTACCACCACATGTGTAATCAGTTTTGGTACTTATAAGCACAACAAATGCTTCCAAAGAAGTCGCTGTGAACAGATGGAGTGACATTCATAAAACAGACAATACCCTTTTTAAGTGGTTTTCTTGAATAAAATGTATTGTTTCCATTGAGATTTAAACTAAGATTTGTTTAAATTATTTTTATGTTTGGTCATTATGTTGCAAGCATATGAAATGGGCAAAATGTTAAGAATAATTAAGCAGAGTTGTCCTGAATACCCAAGTGAGCCTGGGAAATCATATATAAAGGGAAGCAGCTATCTGTGGAGCTGCCAGTTCTGCTTATATAAGCCCATCTGTTTACATCTATGTCTGTTCCCTAAAGAAGAATACATCTTATGTGAAGAATTCCCACCAGATCCCTCAGACGTTTTATCATTCAAGAATGCTCTTACTTTTTGTTCTCTCCCTCTCTTTGCTTTATAATAACTTTAGAATTAATGATTTCAGTGATGTCTTTCAGAACATTTAGAAGACAAATACTAGAGTTAGCATACAAAATTACATGAGCTTGTTCTCATCTGATTCTGTAATGAATGGTTGCAAACTGTTTATATATACCTTTGGCTCACAGTGTCTTATAGTCTTGTCTTCTATTTATTTTTACCCATCCACTTCGGTATTGTTTTCTTGAATCCCTCAAACCATTTTTTGTTAAACCTACTATAGAAGTCATCTTGCATCAAACTGGTCATGTAGAAAGGACATTTGCTCTTAACTGGTATCTGTTCAATGACATAATAAAAATTATTTTTGAAAAAGAAAACTTATTCAAGAGCTCCAAACTTTGTGGCTACCTATATCCCCTACTCCTAGGAGCTCTGCAAATCTAGATCTAATGTTTTACTGCTGAGAAACAAAGGATGTGCTCCCTGGCTTATGTTCTATCCTCAGAACCACTTCAACAACAAAATTATCTGAATAAATCAGATAAAAGCATGTGGATGTTTTTGATCTTTTTCTTAAATCCTAGTATCAAAGTGGATTTATCCACTCTCAAAGACAAGATGGGGTGAAGCCAGCTTTTGAAGATCATTTGAATTTCTTTAATTTGGTAGCCTAATGTTCTTCCTGCTATTGAACTTCTTCAAATTGTTTTAGGATTCAGAAAGCAAACAAAAAAAAATCTCTGAGAGTTCTAACTTCTGATTTAATTATGGAAGTGTAATTCTTTACATAAACTTTAATGACATGACAAATACAAAATAAAATGAGGTCAGGTCAGAAAAGGTGTGAATTCAATTAGCCCATTCAATTAAATCTTGACTTTATTTTCAGGTTTGAATTACAAATTTAGAATAATGGTTGTTTGTAGGGTTTTTTCCTTGCAAGCTTTGAATCACGTCCCATCCATTTCAGCAGATCTCCACAGGGGTCCAGCAGCCTGTCCACACTGGTGCTGCTCGGTTAGCTTTGGTCAGTGTGTTGCATTCTAATTAATGCATTTCCACAACTCAAGTTGTCTAGAACCAAGTGCAGTTCCTAGAAAAATTCTTTTTTTTTGCTTTGGTGGGAAGTGAATGAAGCATATAAGTGAAGATCATATTAACAGAAAGTTTTAGCTCTGAGTTATCCATTACTGCTACTCAGTTATTAGTGTTTTCTTAATATGAGCTTGTCCCATGCAATTTCCTTGCTAGAGGCTGATATGTATCTCAAAAACAGAAAGGAGGCTCCAGCATTCTTTCCTAGCAACCCACACATTTATACCTCCCAGCCATTGCTAGCAGAGGTTTTTCCATGAACTTCCATGCTTTGTTGATAAGGTTATACTAGGGTTTCTGCATCAGTTGTGAGGAATAAATTTTTTGCCTAATACTTGTTCTTCCTTTTGCAAACAATAGCTGGCTGTGGTTTAGGTAAGCAAATTATTCCATGGTAGCCTATTCATGGCCTTAGATGTCTTAGACCAATAGGAAAGGCAGTGCCTCCCTGGCAGGGAATGGCTAAAAGCAGGTAGCAGGGTATGTTCATGGTATCTTTGGTTCATAAGAGCGGGGGTAGGATGTATTGTGCAAAGAACCTATTATCTCACATTTTTGTGGGGTTTGATATTTGTGTAGAAGACAAAATGGACTGTGGACCAATTGATTTTCAAATTAGAAGTGTTTTTTTGGGCTGAGGCCATTAATACCTTTCCCCCCCACCCCAGGAAAAATTCTCTGTTCCTAAGGGATGTATCTAGAAGCTCTTTCCTGGAGAGAGCAAACCTTAGCCTGTGTAGATCAGTGCTTGATTTCATCACACCAAAGGGGTTTTGATAGTGCTTGAGAAGGCTGATCTTGATTCCTCGAACAGTACTGGTGCACCCACATGAAGTGGGCTTCTTGTTCTGCTTCATATATGCAGTACATAAGAGCGTGCAGAAGATATCTGAAACTTGGGAAGAAGTGATATTTAGAATAGTGAACAGCACAGACCTCCCTGACCTTTTTTAACTTGGTAACCGATAGGTTACTGACTGTCTGGACTTATAGCACTAGGAGATGCTGCCTGAGCTGTCCTTTTAGTATGTAAACTTCTCTGTTTGTAAGGTGTTGTTAATTAAAAAAATTAACCTCTTATTTGCTTTGTTTATTGTAATAATGTTTTTTTCTAAATACTTTTTGAGTAGATCTCTTTATATATTTTTAGGAATCAGGATGTAATATTCTTCAGCTGCTTAGGTGTTGCAAATTGTTTTACCCAACCTATCCAGTGATAGGACTGAAGGAGAGGTTTATATTTAAGATCACAGCTAAAGAAATTTAAAGTATTATGGTATTCTCTGTCAAGACCTTTGAAGATCTAAAACACTTTTTAACTATTTGGCTCTATCGTCTAAGAGCAGTTGTCACCTACTCTTCCCAAACAGTTAAGAGATACAGTCTTAAAGGCTTGGAGTAATCCCAATTGTACAGTGAGCCAATTTATGAGAAAAAAATATCTCAAATCAGTAGTTAAAACTTTATTACAGATGGCTCAGATATTGGTCTTGATTTATTCCTTGTATCTTCTGCAGTGACATGAGTGAATTGTCTACAGAAAGGCCAAATCATACTTATTACAGAATAAAAGGCAAATAGGAAAGGTAGCTGCTTCTTCATGGGCCCAGGACTCTTCTTTCTTTTTCAGCAGAAGAGGCAATGCAAAAATAAAATAAGGTTCTTTCTAAGTTGTTGCAAGAAATTAACAACACGTATTTGTATTTAGGGTGTGCCTGAAGGTAGTTCATATAATTGTCTTTTATACATACCAAAGAAAGTTGTTTCACACTTGTTTGGATGCCCCCCTAAAACTATTGGGCACTACTTTACACCATACAAGGCAAAGTAAAGGAAGATCTTAATTATTTAATTTGCCTATATCCTACCAAATTTGCTTAGAACTGAAAATCGCTTCCACCTTTGGAAACTGAAAACTTTTCTTTTACTGTGAGGCACCTCAATATTTGCACTATATATATCCCAAGAGAAAAAAATCCATATTTTCAAAACATTTAAAAAATCATATTAAGAAAGCCTCCTTGAGTATCATCATTTTTCCATACTTCTGTGAGGAGAATGCGTGCCAGTGTATGCAGAGTTCTTCTAAGAAACATACAGTATATTTTAAATTAAAACTAACAATATATTAGGATTATAAGTGGGCTGCAGAGTTATTTGTGATTTTATTTTCATGGTCCGAATCATACAGGCCTCAGTTTAGGAACAAACTGGGGCTATTCAGCCTGGAGTAGAGAAAGCTCCATGGACACCTTACAGCTACATTTCAATGTCTGAAGGAGAACTACAGGCTGGGGAAGGACTGTTTAGATGTACTTGTAGCAACATGACAAGGAGCAACGGTTTTAAACTGGAACAGGGTATATTTAAGTTGGACATAAAGAAGAAGTTGTTTACAATGAGAGTGGTGAAATACTGGAACAGGGTGCCCAGGGATGTGTCTAAGGCTCCATCCCTTGAAGCATTTGAGATCAGACTGCAGGCAGCTGAGATCAAGCCCGGGGTAGCCTCATGCAGTTGGAGATGTCCCTGGTCACTGCAGGGACAAGATAACCCAATGTAATCTGTGAATCACACTTTCTGAAGGACTGTCTTCATTTGAAGTTTCTTTTCTAATGGTGAGAAATTAATAAAAAAGTAAAAAATTAGATAACTCTCATTGTCTGTATTTTACATGGTTGAAATAAGATTAAATTAGTAAAGTATCATTGAATTGGAACTGGTTAAAACATTTCTCTTGTATACTCATTGCATAAATGAGAAGTGTTGCAGAAACTATTTGTTGAAGTCTTTTCCAGGTTCTCTTGACATTTGATACAGTTCTCTTGACTTTCAAATTGCCAAGGTGGTGGATTCTCAGATCAAATCCATTTTCTGTCTTGACCTTTTAAAATATCTGTGCTTTAGCATTTGTAATATCAGCTGTTGGAAAATAAACCAACACTGTGTGAGTATGCAGAAGTCTACCTATCATGTAAGCTGTTTCTCAAACCTGTGGCTGACTCATGAGCTGAAGCATGATGGTGTATGGTACAATTTTTTAACCTATTGTGTTTTTAGAAAGAAATAAAGTGATTGAATGGCATAATGTGACATTAATGCCCATATCAGTTAATGAAATAAATGTGATGCTATTATTCATGGTATGTTAAGAATAAAAATCATTGACATTGTATGCATAAAATAGACATGAATAATGGCAGAACCTATTAGCTCTAACTTCAAAAATATCCAGCAATTATGCAACTTAAATTAGCAATCTTAACTTACCCATGTATTTACATACTAATGGTCCTAAGTGGTAATTGTAATTGTCTCTCATCATTGCTTCTTTGACCCTCATTTTTCAAATAAGAAATATGAAATTCCATTTAGTAATGCTAATAGTAGAAAGTTAATTTAAGGCAATATATCATCAATTAGCAAACCCCTCACATGTCTCAGTATTTTCACCTGGTGCTTGCCTGAAGGGAAAAAGGTCCCAGTTATGTATGTCTGAATTAGAGGATAACATCTTGTGCACATATGATGGAACTGAGAAACAGTGTAGTAGATTTCCTGGTCTTCACGCAGTAAACTGTCACGGAATCACACAGAATCACAGACTTGCAGAATGTTAGGACCTGGAAGGGACCTGAAAAGTTTAACCAGTCCAATCCCTCTGCCAGAAAAGGTCCACTTTTCTTTTTTTCCAGTCCAGTTTTCTTTATATATTTCTATATTTTAAAAAATCTCCATCCTTTCAGCTCCACCTCCTCTTTCCCACCCCACATTTCATGTTCCCTTTTTCCCCCCAAATCCGAAGCACCTGGGTTCTATTGGAGTCTCCTCCCACCCCAGGTGTGACCACTTTGCCCTCCCTGCCCACTCCCCTTTATAATCAGCCCCAGGAAAGGCAGAAGCCCAGAGCTTGCCCAGTTGGTCAGAGAGATCCTGTTTCTAATATTATGGGTGAGTTGCCATGGTGTGCACTGGGCAAATGGGAGGAGGACAAAGGCTGTAGAGCCTGGTGGCCTCTGGCTGGGTGGGAGAGAGGGTTGCTGGTTGCTCTAATATCACCTGTTTATGCTGCCTGGGCCTCTTTACTTGGGCTGAGCTCCTCTCTCTCTCTTTAGCTGCTTCTTTCTGCTCACTTGTAAAACTGTAAAAGTGCCAGAAGTGAATCTGTGAAGCTTTGAAATAGCATGGAGGAAATGCTTGGGAAACTTTCCCCTTCAAGCAGGTTTGTTAGCTTTCCAGTTACATGGCAGCTTTGTAGAAGGATGGGTTTGTAGCCCTGGCTTCACAGGTACCCTTTGGTACCTGTTGACTTCTCTAGACTAGTCACATGTTACTAGTCTAGAAAGAGATCAAGGGTAAAGACTTCTGCAACATACAGAGCCAGCATCTTTTAACTGGGCAAGTCTATACAGTGCCGGTCTTTACACCTCAGCTTGTTTTCTGGGGGTTTCACGCAACTAAATGCTCTTACAAGTGTGCAAGAACCTCTTGCAGATTACTAATGCACCTAGTTTATCTTTACACTGTACCTTACAGGAAGATTCTCCTGACTCATTCTGCTTCCTGGGCAATGACATATCCAAAGCTTTTCTACAGCATAGATCAAGATTAGAAAGCAGCATTTGCATCTGGCCGATAGGTCTTTACTCATCGAATTGACAAATGGAGCTAATGTAGAATAATAATGTGTGAAGTTGCTTTCAAGTACTGAAGACTGAAATACATTTTACACAGTGAGCTACTCTTGTAAGAAAAAAATAAAATACAAAAGCCATTAAAAACTAAATGCCACTTATTCATCATGTCATTGGGACTATCATCATCACTTACAGGGCGTTCATGATATTTTGGACTACAAATGTTACTGTTGTCCATAAAAGCAAGAGTGTTTTTTTTCTTAGTTCCTTAAATGCCAGCCATGTAAATAACATCTACTTTTTTTTTTTTTAAGTCTCTTTTTAAAAGGCCACATTTTTCAATTATTTTAGTCTTCTTTGAAAAGCACTTACCTTGTGAGAATTTGTTGATGTTAATAACATTATTAAGCTGCCAACTGTGGAACATACTACAAAGATAGGTTGAAGACAATGGGAATTTTTTTTTTTTAAATCTGAATTTTCCCTAGTTATTTGTGTAAATCCTAGGGTGTTTGAGGTTTTTTTGCCTCTGTGAGGTTGATAGTATAGTAAGAGCAATTTGTGCAAATCCTAGACTGTCTGAGTTTTTTTTGTCTCTGTGTTGTTGATAGGATAGTAAAAGTAATCTGGAAATACATTGATAGAAGCTTCAAACATTCATGCTTGCAGGTTTTAAAGATATTTAAAATCAGTTCGAGATCTGACATCCACAGCAGACTAAGCTGGTAGAGTTTGAGGGTGTAACCAATAAATTTCTGTGTGAGAATTAGTTTTTCTATAGGCTAATCACTTAGCTGAGAGCCTCTGCTCTCCTACACCCCAAGTGCGTAGAAGACCATCCACTGCTTAATATATGTTGTTCTTGTGGGATATCAAGTTTCTCAGTTCAATTTCTAGGAGGATTTTGGGATTCTTCTGACAGGGAGTGATTTAGATTCCAACATATTTTGAAAAAAACCTCAGAACCTTGTTTATTGCTAATATTGACATTGGCTGTAATTGGCAGATTGATTGCTGAAAAGAATATTGTGTGGCAAGATTAGTGCAACATAATGAGCCAATGTACTGCTGCCATCACCATGAATGATGACAATGTGCAGAGAATATATTAAAGGGAGCAAAGACTTCCATGTCTCTGGAAATGTTAGATCAAATAGCATCTCCAAAATGGCACTGGTTTGGGAGTTGATGAAAATTGGAGGTAGATGAAGGAAGTCTGCTATTACCCTTTATCTTTAAGTGTAGCCAAAATGAATTGAAGTTATACATTGAAATAACTCTGGGATACACAGCAGAAGAATGGTGCAACTGTCAGTGCAAGGCTTTGTAACATTATTTCATTCCTGAAAACTCAGCAGAGTAGAGTCAGGCTAATTGCCTGTAAGTCTCTATGAAAAAAGAGCCTAACTTCAGACAGAGAGTTCCTGATATATTTCTTTAAATATATATATTGCATATTCAGCATGGAAAGTGTTTGCACATTAAAGATAGCTGTAAAACACTAAATTGGGCAAATAAGCATTATTCATGGAGGGCAAAATTTGAAAGTAAATTTAACTTACCAAGTCTAATTTAAATTTATTTTCGTATTTCAAGTGACAATGTCAATAGTTACTTTATTTTTTAGTTTAGCTAGTGCTGTTCTTATAACCACCATGAACCTTATGCTTCCAGGGAGCAGAGATTTTCTTTATTCAAGTGTGAAGTGTACTCTTAAAAGGGCAAAGCTGGGGACTGGGAGCCAGCCCTGCAGTGGCAAAGCTGAGTACTGTCGTTTTTTTTTTTTTATGCCTGCTTTCACTGGTGTTTAGGGCAACACAGTGAATGTTCAAATAAAGTATGATGTACTTTTGCTGAAGAAGGGTTGCAGGTAGGTAATGTGTTTGTGCAAAACTGCCACTACTTGAAATATTGCCAGGCAGAGCATTCAGAGGAGATGGAATGGGACCTTGTGCTGGTTTGAACTAATTGGAGGATTTGAATGAGAAATTAGACTATAGGCTGAGAAAGGATCATGTCACAGATGCAACCTGGTCTGAATGGATGGCTTTGATAACCCAACAAGCACACGTGGGTAATCTTGATCGACCTGGTCTGGTAGAAGTGATCACCAACTGGCTGGAAGGCACAGGCTGTACAAAACCTCCAGAGGAGAAGCCAGTTCGTGCTAAAGAAGCTCCTCCCTGTGGTGATCTTTCTGATCAGGAAACGAACTATGCTTTGTTCATAGATGCTTCCTGTCATCTTGTTGGGAACAAGCAAAGATGAAAGTCAGCAGTCTGGAGTCCTACCAGGAGAGTGGCTGAAGCAAAAGATGGAGAAGGTGAATTCAATCAATTTGCTGAGGTAGAAGCAGTCCAACTTGCTCTTGATGTTGCTGAATGTGAAAATTGGCCCATCATTTACCTCTACTCATGGATGGTAGCCAATGCTCTATGGGGTTGGCTAAAGGAATGGAAAAAGAAGGGTTGGCAGAGGAAAGGAAAGCCTATTTGGTGTGCTGATCTATGGCAGGACATTGATGCACAACTGGAGAGAATTCCAGTGAAGGTGTGGCATGTAGACGCACATGTGTCTAAAAGCAAAGCTACCGAGGACCATCAACACAACCATCAGGCAGATCAAGCTACTAATATTTCTCAAGCTGACACAAACAGTGACCTTGATCTTGATTGGAAACACCAAGGTGAACTGTTCTTACCTCAGTGGGCCCATGATTCATCTGGACATCAAGGCAGGGATGCAGCATACCAATGGGCATGTGATAGGTCACTTGATTTATCCATGGATGCTATCACCCAAGTCATCCATGACTGTGACATCTGTGCTGCTATTAAGCAGACTAAGTGAATCAAGCCTGTATGGTACGCTGAAAGATAGTCAAAGTGCAAGCGTGGCAGACTGACTACATCACTTTACCTTGTTACGGTGAGCAATTTGTGCTAATGATGGTAGAAGCAAGCACTGGATGGCTAGGAACCTATCCAGTTCCACATGCTACTGCATGTAACACCATTCAGTGTAAGGTCCTGCACCTGGGCCAGTGCAATCCCAAGCACAAATACAGGCTGGGTGGAGAGTGGCTGGAGAGCAGCCCTGAGGAAAAGGACCTGGGGGTCTGGGGTGATGAGAAGCTCACATGAGCCAACAGTGTGCACATGCAGCCCAGACAGCAACTGTGTGCTGGGCTGCATTAAGAGAAGCATTACCAGCAGGGCAAGGGAGGTGATTCTCCCCCTTTACTCTGCTCTCTTCAGACCTCACCTGGAGTACTGTGTGCAGTTTTGGAGCCCCCACCACAAGAAGCACATGGAACTGCTGGAGAGAGTCCAGAGGAGGGCCACAAAGATGCTCAAAGGGCTGGAGCACCTCTGCTACGAGGACAGGCTGAGAGAGTTGGGGCTTTTCAGCCTGGAGAAGAGAAGGCTTTGAGGAGACCTTTATAGTAGCCTTTCTGTATCTGAAAGGGGCCTACAGGAGGGCTGCGGAGGGACTATGCACAAGGTCTTGTAATGAGAGGATGAGGGGTAATGGGTTTAAACTGGCAGAGGGGAGATTTAAATGGTATGTTAGGAAGAAGTTCTTTATAGTGAGGGTGGTGAGACACTGAAATGGGTTGCCCAGGGAGGTCATGGCTGATCCCTCCCTGGAGGTGTTGAAGGCCAGGCTGGATGAGGCCTTGAGTGACCTGTTCTAGTGGGAGGTGTCAATGCCTATGGCACAGGGGCATTGGAACTGGATGATCTTTGAGGTTGTCCCTTCCAACCGAAACCATTCTATGATTCTTGGTTTGGAGAGACAAATCATGTGGAAAGACATGGAACTCCAGAGAGAATCAAATCAGACAATGGCACTCATTTCAAGAACAATCTTGTGAAAAACTGGCCCAAAGAGCATGGTATTGAGTGGATCTACCACATACCCTACTATGCACCAGCTTCAGGAAAGATTGTATGCTACAACAGTTTGCTGAAGACCACCCCAAAAGCCATGGGGGGTGGAACTTTGAAAAACTAGGACAAGAATTTAGCACAAGCAACCTGGTTGGTAAACAGTAGAGGTTCTGTAAACAGAGAAGGACCTGCCCAATCAGACTTGGTACAAACAGTTCCTGTTGTACATAAAAAGAATCTGTTAGGGAAAACTGTTTGGGTATTTTCTCCTTCGGGTGAAGGGAAACCTGTCTGAGGGGTGGTTTCTGCTAAAGGTCCTGGTCATACATACTGGGTAATGCAGGAGAATAGTGAAATCCAGTTTATTCCACAGAGAAATCTAACCTTAGCTGAGAGAGTTTAAATTCAGAGTATATAATACAAGCTGTTAGGAGTTTTCCATTCTAGGTTTTACCTGGCATCCAACAGAAAAGAATCTATAGTTTGTGAGCTTGAACCCAATGTCACCTGGGAGTCCCTGGTCTCATCTGTGAGGAGGCAAACTGTTTTCTGAACTTTTGAATCACCTACATCCAAGATATGTCTGGAATGAAGTGTGAACTGAGTTTGTAATATTCATTATTTTAAGTATTATTTTAGATTAGATAGGTAATTCTCAGTAAACTCTGAGTGAAGTAGACAGGGATGGATTGTGCTGGTTTGAACTAATTGGAGGATCTGAATGAGAAATTAGACTATAGGCTGAGAAATGAAAACACTCATGATGCTACTTCACTCATAGGTTTACTGAAGAAGAAAAAAAAATTTAAGACTTGTAACTCAAACATAGATAGGACAGAGCTGTTTGAGCTTCTTGAGCTACTCTCCCTTCCTAGCTGGATCTGAAAAATTTCACTAACTTCTTTCCTGCTGCTAATCCCCCTAGCTGACCTACCTTTGCTTATCTGCTGCATAAAGAGAGGGTGAGATAAAATTGGGAAGGTGGTAGGGTGGTTGGAAACCTCTCAGGGATTTTTGATATCTGGGAGGGGTGTGGTGTTTCTTTATTACCTTTTCACTGTACATATCTGTAAATATTTGCTTGTGTAGTGCGCAAAGCTGTAAATATAAAGCTTCGTTTATTAACTTCCATCTGACTGAGTCCTAGCCTGGGTTATTTCAAAGCAGTGAGGGGCAGGTAACTGCCAAACCGCCACAGACCTGCTATCTCTTAAACAATTCAGGGGATTCTGTGCATTCTGATGAACTGGTTAATGCTGCAGCCCCCGTGCAGAAGAACCTCAATATTACTCTTGGACAAAACATTTAGCAGCCTTGTCCTGAACCTTGTCTTTGTGGTTATTGAGAGTGCAACATTTAGCTACCAGGACTGATGCTTCCCTTAAAAATAAAATCAAATAAGGTGTTTTTCTGTAGGTATTAAGGAAATACATCCATGAAGTGATTGTTTCCTCTTTGCAGTGCTTTTTTCATTCCTGTCCTTGGCAGATGCTTCTGGTCTCAGTACCTTACATGGATTCTATTGAATCGTCTCTTTTGGGGATGCTGATCTTTAGCAAAGGGAGCAGAAAGTGTCTCTGTGTCAGAAAGGTGAGAAAGGGAAACAGCAGAAGAAGAGACAGCTTTCTTCTGCATGCAGTGAACAAGCAGAATCTATGCAGAACAGGAGGAAGGAAGATGAAGCTTTAGGGGGAAAAACCAAACAAAAAAAAGGACAAGCACATGATCTGCAGAATGTGTGACAAGAGCTGGGCAAATATATTGGTGTAGGGAGTTGTGGCAGTACTTACTGACTTCTGGGAAAGCAGAAAAATACAGGGTCCGAAACAGATTGTTCTAGAAAAGGGAACATATTTGTTTGAAAGTAGATAATTGATGCTGGAGGAAGGGAATTTGCATGTACAGCCACAGCTTGCAAAAACAAAACACATGTGCTGGCAATGCCAGGCAGACATTTTGAATATGCAAATGTGAGTATACATGTGCAAGTGTTTGGTATGCCATAAATCTCTAAGTAAATTTTGTAGGTCCATTTTCTGTCTCTGCTAATACAAAACTATGTTGAGAGGAGCTTGACTGGGGAGTGAGCAGTGAGGGGGGAAGATCTATGTGGCACTTGAAAATGAGGAACATGCTGTAATTACATTGAAGCCAAGCATTACTGGCAGGAAATGCAAAGTTATGGTTACTATTAAAAGAGACCCAAGCATGTTAATTTATTAATATTAGCAGTTTAAAGCATCTAAAACCCTAGGTCCTAACATAAAATTCCGCTATAAAATTATGATTAAGGCATTTTCCTGTTTGTGGCCCCAAATTAGTTTAATTTTAAAGATGCTTTTTCCCTGCATGATGCCACTTCAGTGAAGGAAAAGAGTTGTTCTGTCTGCATTAATAACTTCACAGGAATGGCATAAAGAAGAGGACTTTGAGTTTTTACTGATGGATTACTTTGCGTGTTGTTTGAGGGCTGACCATTTTTCGTGCTATTTCTGTCTCTTAACCTTCCATATTTCATTATTTTATCTATGTATGAGTGTAAAATATTGAATGCAATGTATTTTAGTAGCAATCCAGAATGGGAGATGGCATTGTTAGAACTGAACTATGTGACTATTTTCACTTTTCATTTGCTTAAAAATCCCAAATTTTTAAATAGAAATATTGTGTTAGTTTGGGAGTTCCTCGCCCCCACACACTCTTGAAATAACCCAGGCTAGACTCAGATGGCTGGAAGTAAATAAACAAAGCTTTATATTTAAGCTAGCACAATATCCAACCAGATATTTACAATATATTACAGATATTTGCAGATATATACAGTAAAAAGGTAATACAGAAACACAACAACCCTCCCAGATATCAGAGACCCCAAGAGTGGCTTCTCTTCCCTTCTCCCTGACACCCAATCTCATCCCACTATCTCTCTTATGTGTCAGGTAAGCGAGGAAGATCAGCTGGGCGAGGGGGGGCTGGGTGTTAGGAATAACAGGAATTGAGTAGTTGGGTTACACTGATTCAGCTAGAAACCAAAAAGAGAGATCAGCAGCCAGAGTGACCTGAGCAGCTCTGCCTTAGCTATGTTTGCATTCTTACTTTTGTACATCTCAGTAAACCTATCATGAATGAAGGACACATCACTGTTTTCCTTTCTTAACCTATAATCTAATTTCTCATTAAAATCCTCCAATTAGCCTCAAGTCAACACAAATATTTATTTGGTTGGAAAAGTCCCTAATCGTCTATATAGATTTCAGCATTTTTACCTTGAAGTTCAAAGCAATTTCCTAGCCAGCGATATGTTGAAGTTATTACTGTTCAAGGCCATAAGGTCTAAAGGGCTCTTCAACTTCTGCTGACAGTTGTTCCAGGAAGTACAACAAAAGTGGTCATTTTTCCTCTTTTTAAGCATTAAAGGAAGAAACTTCTCTTTGTGACACTGTCATAACTGCAACTGGCAAAATTACTTACTCCTCGTTAGTGGTAATAAAAACATGGCACTTGAACACTTCTGTACAAGGCAATACCTGAATGAGATGAAAAGTAAAACCTTGCTCATAGGAAAACTTAAAGATAGAAGATCATTTATCATGCTACAAGTAGGGGAATATTTGTGTTGAAATAAGGAAGCTGAAAAAGTATAGCAAATTAGATTTATCTTCTTGATAATAATTTGTGTTTTAAACTGGTGCTTAGAATCTGGAGTTGAATATATAACCATACCAAACAGGAGCATAATTATAATTCATCATCAGTGGAACTTCAATGCTAAGGTATTCAAGAGCCTTTATATATTACAGTATGTGCTGTAAACAGTTAGAAGGTTGGCTTTCATTTCCCACTTTCGAAGGGTCACCTTTCAGCTCTTGGATCATAACTCCTTGAACCGTTCTAGTTCACAGTGCCACTCAGAGGGATGGATGCTTTTCTCCCCTTCCCTTTTCCTGCCACTTGTAGTATGTAGCTACTTTATGAGCCAGACCAGGAACCATGTCGTATCAAATCCACTCTGAAAAATGAAGATACTCTTTAATTCTATTTGTTTCCCACTTTAGCTCACAGTGCAGTCAAAGTTGGTTGTGCTGGTGAAATGGAGAGGAGTAGAAACATGTTTGTGGGAGTGGGCTGGAAAGCAGAACCACTATTTGTGTCAGCAGTGCACTTGCTGCTGGGATGAATAAACTAGAAATTGTACCTTTAGGACTGACAAGGAAGTGAAACCAGTTCAACAGCTAATTGTACTTACAAGGGGAGATTCTATCCTCTCATTTCCTCTTTGTTGTACCTTACTGTGTTCTACTTCTGCTTTCTTGAGCTGTTTGTAGTCTCATCTAATATGTCAATGAGCCAGCTGAAAGAAAACTAACCCAATAAGCAAAAATGTATGTGTGTGGTTGGTTGCATTCCTTTTGATTCTTTGGCATGAATATGGTGTAAGAGAAGGGACAGGAACAGGGAGATGAAAGATGGACTGGGTGCTGCCTTGTTGGGTGTGGCTAAAGATTGTATTAGCCATATCAGCTGACAGTAGTCATAGCCAGGAAAAATAACTTGAGTGGAACATATAAAATGCAAAATGAGGATGATGTTGAAGTCAGAAATTGACAGCAGGATAAGGCAGGAATTTCCTGAGGGCATTAGATTCTAAGCCTCCCATCGAAATTCAGACAAGTTCCATCATCTACTTCTGATAGGATCTTCTTTAACTCTTCTATTACAGTTACTAAAAGCTTAATAAAACATTATGTGTTTTGGATGAAACACTGGCTTGACCAAAAACAAAGTTGATAATTTTACTTCTCTAAGGCAAATATTTACTATACTGGCTTTAATGAATCCATTGGTTATATTGCATGCCATGAGGCTAGTATATACTTCAGAAGAAAACCACAACTTTCATTAGAGCAAAGCAAATATGTTTAGCACTTTTCATGAAAACAGAATAATGCTTTTGAAGTAACAAGGATGTCAATTGATTTAATGGATGATGAGAGGTAATGCTTGCAATTGTGAGACTTCAGAAATCCAATTATTTCTATTAATATGCTTGCATTAAAGAGACATATTTTAGTGCTGTCCCATGCCTCGCTTGTTTAGCTGCCTGTTATCAAACTGAAGCCTTTAAAATCTCCTGTTTGCATTTTAATTGGCTTTGGGAATAAGCAGAAAGAGAATAATAGAAATATGTGCCAAATTTAAAGTAATGACGTTGAGAGTCTGGAAGTATTTAGCAGGCATGTAACAGACTCTTTCTCACTAACATAAACTCCTGCTTTTGATGCACTTGTCTGAGACATCTGAATCTTTTGTCTCATTATTTAAAAGAGGGAGAAGCAGACATTTTAATTCTGAACAGGCTCTGTGTGTGTTTCAGTGTTAATATCATAGTTGGAGTCTAAAATTATACTCACTAAGCCCTGCCTATATTTCAAGCCAGCATGCTGAAGTGGAGAATTTAATTCACATAAACATTGAGAAATGCAAGAGGCAGCAGAGGAAAGCCTGCAGGCAGAGGTGAGTGCAATCATTGCTAAGCAGAGTTCCCTGGCTCATGGGACACTGCTCCTTCGTTGCTGAGAACAACCTCCAGGGTCATGCAGCCAGAGCCTCCATAGTCGTCATTGCACTACGCTGTAACAATGTGCAGCAGTTATCAACCTTTTGACCTCAGCCCTTAGGAAATCTACCTGGCAACATATGGATCAAGTTTTCTACAGATATGTGGTGTACAGAAATGTTATTTTCTTTCTTTCACTTTCTTTTTTTTGCCCTTTGACCTACTGTGTGACCTGATTGCACTTAAGAGACATAGCGTTAAACTCTATAATCCCATAAATGATGAATCCTGTCACAGACTTGGTTGATTCTCTTGCAATGCAGAATTTCTGAACATTGTTGATACATAAACCCGTTAAATTTGTATACCTGCTCACTGCATGACCTGGCGTGAGCATTATAAGTGTAGATCTTCATAAAGGGTGTAGTGGTTTAGCAGTTACCTGCCCCCTCACCCTTTGATATAACCCACGCTAAGACTCAGATGGATGGAAGTTGATAAATGAAGCTTTATATTTACAGCTATGCTCAATATACAACCAATTTTTTACAATGTATAACAGATATTTACAGATATATACAGTGAAAAGGTAATATGGAAACACCACACACCTCCCAGAGATCAAAATCCCTAAGAGGGGTTTTCTAACCACCCCTACCACCTTTTCCCCTTTCCCCAATCTTATCTCACCATCTGTTGATGCAGCAGATAGGCGAAAGCAGATTGGCCAGGGGAGTTAGCAGTAGAAAAGAAGTTAGTGGAATTATTGAAAATCAGCTACTAAAGGCAGAGACAAAGGAACTGTGCAAGAAAGCAGCCACAGCCCAGAGAGGCCTGAAGCACTCTGACTTATCTATATTTGGATTACAACTCTTAAAACATTTTTTTTTCTTTCTCAGTAAAGCTATGAGTGAAGTGACATCATGTATTTTCATTTCACAGCCTAGAGTCCAATTTCTCACTCAAATTCTCCAATTAGCTCAAACCAGCACAAAGGGACAACTGTATGGTCATAATCTAGAAACTCTATTTATCACCAGGTTATGGAAAAAGTCACAGAGGTGAGTGGCAGCCCTAGGTGCTGTATTTAGCTGTAGAAAGCATAGTGGTGGTCTCACTGCAAATTAAACCCTCTGTGCATGCTTTCCCTGTGGATATAAAATACCATGCAAGTTCACATAACAAATTAAAACCAAACTCCTAAACTGAAGCCAATGCTGACTGAGCTGCAGCCACTTCTTATAAGTCCCAGTTACTACAGACACTTGAGATGGGTTAGCGATTTGGCACTGAACCTCAAAAGCCTTCCAGCAATTTAAATGTGGGTATAAATGGTTATTGTTTTATTCAAAAGTTACCACTCATGTGGCCTGAAGTATGACTAGACTAAATTATTAATTTCTGGAGATTCTAATGGAAAGAGGAGAAGGGAATATTACTCAAAGAACTCATTCGGAAACCAAAATGCCATTAGGGCGTGTAGGTTTCCAATTTGGACTGAGCAAAGAATAATATATCAGCTCTTTTTCTCCTTCCCTGTCATATCCTGTTCTTAAAACATGAGCAGGATATTCTCCAATTCCAGGTGGCGGGAATAAACTTATTTTATGCTGAAAATAATGAGCTTGTATGTGTTTGTGTGTTTGATTGAATAGGAGACTTTTGCATCAAATGGCTGTTTATATTCAAACTTCTGCTGAAAGGGAGAGTTTTAGATGGTTTGACAAATGGTCATCAAATTCAATACACTTTTCTTAGGTTGTCAAAGTCTGATGAGTAGAAGTGAATAGAGCAAAATGCATGATTATGCTTAGAAATAAGGAAAGCCTCATTTTAGTCTGGCAAGAGACGTCAAGCTGGATCATTGCAGGCTCAGAGAATAGGGTATGTGGGGAGCTACTGGCTTCTCTGCTGCCTGTGGCAGCAGATTCTGTTAAGTCACTGATGGAATGGGGGCCCACTCTCTCTTTGCTTTGACAAACAAGAAGAGGGCGTGTAATCTGAGCAATGGTGAGTGCAAGCAAAAGATGTTCCATTATATACTAATGCAACATCTAATGAAAATAAATAGAAGGGCAGGCAGAGCCTCCTGACTGATTTGCATAATTTTGAATGTGTAACCCAACAAACCTACCACACTTTTTAAGTAGAATTCAGGATGACTTCAGAGCATTACTGTTTGAGTTCCAAAGGAAAATTTTGCTTCATTTTATTTATTTGTATGCTGCTGAACTAATATTGAGAGCAGTAATGCTTGAAATCCTCTAAACAGTTTTCTGTTTAGCACTTGAATTTATCAGGGAGAAAGCGTCTATCTTAAGTGAGCGTAAAAATCATTAATGTACTCTCCTAAGGGAGCCAAAATCTGAATTTAATGTAAACTGCTTTAAAAGTTTAAATACACATATGAAGATATATTTCAGAATATCAGATGGCTTAATGAGCATTGTTTAATGTAATTTCTAAAACACGTAGTCTATGGTAATTGAAATTCAGTGAGAATATTTGAACTGTTGCACTTTAACTGATGTGTGTCTATATAGCTATAAATTGTGTTTGGTTTGCATTTAAATTTTAAGTGCATCTTACTGAATGAGATTACATCTTTTCTTGCTGAGAACCTCAAGCTGTTACTGTTTTCTTTTGGTTCACCCCATAATTTGCTTAGTTTTCCTCTACTGCAATATGAATGGAGGAAACCAGGTATCGAAACAGAGAAAAGCTAGTGGGAAAAAAAAAAACACATGAAAATTAACACCAACAGGTGAGGAAAAAAAAAAAAAAAAGGAACACATGCTTATTGGTAGCTGACTAGTCATTACAAAGGGAAACCCTTCAGCTGGTCTCTTTTATCTTAGCTTTGGTGTTTAATGTATGTCTGCATCCAGGAAAGCTTAAATATTCTTGTAGCTGGCCTAATGCCAGAGTGAACTTGGGGACTGAACTCTAGAATCCTTTACATCTCAAAGTTATTCTGCTCTGCTCTATATAGTAGAAGATCAGTCTGAGCAATCTACTTCTCTGTAGTTCCTTGTCTGGGATAGTAAAATGGAAGTTATCTGGCTAAAAGGATGGGATTAAAAGCACCAGGATATGTGAAAAGGATGAAGTGGGGGGAAATCCCTCAAAAGAACCTCTCTTGCCTTGTGTGTCATGGTAGACTCTAGATCTGACATTGAACACCCTTGTGTTCCATACTGAGTTGTACCAATACACTGTTCACTTGGCCTACTGGTTCCTCCCAAGCCCCTGAAAGCAAAACAGAAAGATTACTACCTTTCATGAAAATACAGCCCATTCCCTCCAGGAGTTCTGATCCACCAGTAATCATTGTAACTCATGCTAATCATTACATAGATTCAGCACCATGCTGAGCTTTTCTCTTACTTTCAACCAATTATGGAGGATGACATTAAAAAAAGTAGTATGCTGCAATAAATGGGGAAGTAAGTGAGGAAAATATTGTCATTTCCTAAGATTTAAGACACAGTCATAGCAAATCGAAAGACTTAATAGGAGCCTGACTTTAATATAAGAAAAACACCAGAATCAGTCTCTAAAGGCAAACATTTCTCATTTCTGACAGAAATGTTGGCTCTACACATAATTTCTCTAGAGATATCAGTAACTCTTAATCTGTGGAATGTGATACAAGCATGCTCTGATAACCATTTTTCTGTATTTTTGAATTCCCATCATATTAATTCATAAATATAATTTCATATGCTGCAAATGTGTACTTTAACAGAAAGAAAAGTAAAAAATCACCTCAAAAATTATCTGTAAGACTTTGCATCTTGAAGTTTGTGTAACAGGCTTAAAGGCAGCTTTCCATTCAGGTATCTATTAATGCAGGTAAATTTTACTCTGCAAGCTGCCTTCTCCTTCCACGCTCAGCTAAGTGTTAGACTTCCATACCAAGTACAGAGGCCTGGGAAGGGTTTGTATGTTACAATTTTTTTCTTCCTTACTTTTGCATGATGGACTTCTTAGAGACACTTTACAGATTACAGCACACATCAGGGGTGGATTCATACCGTGACACTTCAGTTTCTGTTTCTTCGCTGTTTTAAACTCTACATTTGTTGCCCCTAAAATTTGACTTAATCACAGCCCTTCACTCTGTATCCTTTCTATGGCTTGATGTACGCCACTAAAAGCTGTTTCTCCAAATGGTTTTTCTCTTTGCTCCAGGCCTGGAGGGATGAGTGCAATGAACTCTTAATTGGTTTTGAAATCTCTGTGCCTGAACCTGAGATTTTCTCCTCCTGAAGGCCCTTTCTATATATATGGCAAAAGCTCTGGTGGGTTTAGAAAGCTTCTGAAGTGAGACAGAAAAGGAAGTTTTGATGTGAGGATTGCAATGATTATCTTTTGATAATTAGAGGATCCAGCCACAACATCGTTTCTATGATTGCAATACTATTTCCATCAACTGATTCTGTTTCTGTGTTTGTTTGATGTCAAGATCTCTAATATTTTTATGTTGATGGTGTGGCTTTCCCTAATATGGGAAGCAGCCTCAATACTGAAGACATTGCCACTTGGAGAGATTTCTCCAAGAGGTAATTTTTTCTCTTGAATCTGAAGCCTCATTTAAGTCTAGTGTTTTGCCAACTCTGAAAGACAAGCATAAGAGAACTATAAATTTTCTCTATGTGAAAGAATTTGCCAATTAGAGAGAATGAGAAAAACCTTTGTGTGTTGGACAAGTTTCTCTGTGCTGCTTCATTCTTTGAATTTTACATGGATTATGCCGTCTTAAAGTTGATCTGCTTGGGGACAGTATAGGTCCTTCTCTCAAAGTATTGGGACAATACCTTCACCATCAGGATGGTACACCTACGTCTGTGTAAGACTATGATCTCACTTTAAAATCCTTGAACCTTTCTTTTCTTTTTTTTTTTTTTTTTTTTTTTCCATTTCACACTGCTCAGAATGCTATTAGGGTTTCACTGAAACAAGCTCTTGGGATACAGTGCCTTATGTTTTGGAGCATCTTGTTTTCTGTTTAGCTCAACACTAGGATGCATCACTCTTTCACCTGATACAAAGAGATCTAAAGTTTCATACCTTTTTCTGTGTCCCTTTCAACCATAGCATCTGTTTATAAGCAAATAAGGTGTTTGCTTTGGGAGAGCAAAGCAGGTCAAGCAATATGATTCTGCCACTCTGCTCTGGTGAGGCTTCATCTGGAGTAATGTGTCCAGGTCTAGGGCCCCCAACACAAGAGAGACGTAGACCTGCTGGAGTGAGTCCAGAGGAGGACTGTCACCATGACCAGAGGGCTGGAACACCTTTCCTATGAACACACGCTGAAAGAATTAGGGCTGTTCAGCCTGGAGAAGAGAAGATTCTAGGGACATGTTATAGCTACATTTCAGTATCTGAAGAGGACCTACAGGAATGCTGGGGAAGCCCTGTGGAGAAGGGCTTGTAGAGAGAACAAGGGGCAATTGTTTTAAACTGGAGCAGGGTAGATTTAGGTTGGACATCGGGAGAAAGTTCTTTACAATGAGATTGGTGAAATAGTGGAACAGGTACTCACTTTCACCACCATTTCACTTTTCCCCATTTTGGAAAAGTTTTCTTTTAACCAATCCTAACAGGTTTTTTTCGATTTGTCTGTTACGCCTCAGTCTCCCACCATCAAACACCTCATACAGTAAAAGCTCCAGCACTTTTCCATCTTGGTGAGCTGCCACTGGACACACTCCAGTTTATCAATGTCTTTCATGTACCGGGGGCCCAAAACTGAATGCAATATCTATATACAGTTTAATGAGTGCTAAAGATGGATCAAGTGGTGCTACTTTGTACAGCCCTGGGTGATCTAGAACCTTTTGCTGCCAGTGGGAAGAATTTGGGTGACTGTCTCTGTTGTGGACTCTGGCTTCTAAGATGGATTTGAATCTTTTAAGTTGTTCTTAAAGCACTCAGAGTATTTCACACAGAAGCCTGGAGTGGTAGCTTCCTGAGGTCCCTTCCAACTTCAATAATTCTGTAGAGTTTGAAAAATCACAGTGACCAGTGGCATGGTAATTGTCCCTTCACCTACTCAAGCGCTTGAAGTTTACTGTTGAAAAGAAGGTTCTGCGTGTTTATTCCTAATTTTTAAAAAGCAGTTTCCAGCAGTACCGAAATAGCAAAAAGCTGAATATTAAACAGACAAAATATAGAAAATATTAAAACATTGACCAAAGGACACAACATTTTACTAGTTATGCATTCAACACTTTTTTCCAAATATTTGCTTTTTCTTTCTACATTTGTTGCTTGTTGTGACTTGCTTTTTCCCTATATGTACAGTGTGTATAAAAAATACAGGGTAAAGG
>VWZI01022238.1:101371-112659 GCA_013396835.1 Psilopogon haemacephalus | reverse complement strand
GAGTGACCTGTTCTAGTGGGAGGTGTCCCTGCCTATGGCAGGAGGTTGGAACTGGATGAGCTTTGAGCTCTCTTCCAACCTGAACCATTCTATGATTCCCCTCAGCTTCTGCTTGTCAGGGCTGAGGAGGAGCTGATCTCCCATCTCTGCCACTCCTCCACACATGGTGAGGAGAGAAATCAGGAATTTCAGGGGTTAAAGCATCCCACGGGGGCTGCTGGCTGGAAAATCACAGAGTCATAGGAGGCAAAGGGTTGGAGGGGACCTCTGGAGATCATCTAAACCAAGCCCCTGCTCATGAAGGTACTGAAAAGCAGCTGTAAAGCCCAGGAAAAGCTCTGAGCATCTGCTGCTGAGCCTGGAAAGATACAGATCACCTTCTGGCCTCTCCATCTGCAGCCACAAGCACCATGGGGCCACAAGAGGTGCTTGCTGCCACCCCCAGAGCCACCCAGCTGAGACAGCGCTGGGCAGAGCAGTGCCCTGACAAGTGCCAACATGAAACAGCAGAAGAAACCAGAAGGGGAACCTGAGCATTAGTCACTTCCCCACGGAACAGGAGCTGGATGCAACCCTCAGCCTCAACCCACTCAAGCAGGGCTCAGAGCGGCACTGGGGAAGCTGTGCAGGGACAGACCTCAGGCTGGCCACCTGTGACCAGGGCTTCACAGCTCCAACTGCAAGGTTCCTGCAGCTGGGTGGAGGCAATGCAAAGCACAAATCCAGGCTGGGCAGAGACTGGCTGGAAAGAGCAGCCCTGAGGAGAGGGACTTGGGGGTGCTGATAGAGGAGAAGCTCAGCATGAGGCAGCAGTGTGCACTTGCAGCCCAGAGAGCCAAGCAGAGGCTGGGCTGCAGCAGGAGCAGTGTGGGCAGCAGGGCCAGGGAGGTGATTCTGCCCCTCTGCTGTGCTCTGCTGAGTGCCCACCTGGAGTAGTGCATCCAGTGCTGGAGCCCCTGGGACAAGAGGGATGTGGAGATGCTGGAGGTGTGCAGAGAAGCGCCCCGAGGATGCTGAGAGGGCTGCAGCAGCTCTGCTGTGAGCACAGCCTGAAAGAGTTGGGGCTGTGCAAGCTGGAGAAGAGGAGGCTCCCAGGAGGCCTTCTGGTGGCTTTCCAGGAGCTGAAGTGGGCTACAAAAAAGCTGGGGAGGGACTTTTATAGGGCGTCAGGGAGTGGCAGGACTGGGGAGAATGGAGCAAAGGTGGAGGTGGGGAGATTGAGATTGGAGGTGAGGAGGAAGTTGTTGAGCATGAGAGTGGTGAGAGGCTGGAATGGGTTGCCCCTGCAGGGAGGTGTTTGGGGCCAGATCCCTGGAGGTGTTTGGGGCCAGGCTGGCAGAGGCTGTGGGCAGCCTGCTCTAGGGTAGGGTGTCCCTGGGCATGGCAGGGGGGTTGGGACTGGCTGCTCCTTGTGCTCCCTTCCACCCCAGGGGGTGAGGGGGCTCTGTTCCTCCCATGGCTCCTCAGTCTGGCTGGTGGGACACTGATGGGGGCGAGCAGAGACCGGAGGGCTCTGGAGGGCTCCCATTATGGGTTTAAACTGGCAGAGGGAGATATTGAAACTGGATGTTAGGAGGAAGTTCTTGACAGTGAGGGTGGTGAGACACTGACAGGGGTTGCCCAGGGAGGTTGTGGAGCACAGACATCGAGGGTGCTGAGATACTGGCACAGGTTGCCCAGGGGAGGTGTTCAAATCCAGGTTGCATGAAGGCTTGAGCGACCTGTTCTAGTGGGAGGTGTTGCTGCCTATGGCAGGGGCGGGGTGGGGTTAGAACTGGCTGAGCTTTGAGCTCCCTTCCAACCTAAACCATTCTGTGATTGCCTGGAAAGCCCAAAACTTCCCCTCGGCTGCTCTCCCGCCCACACCCTGCAGGAACCTTGTGCAGCTCCGCAGTTCTTTCGTTCGCTACTGCGGGGGCAGTGTTGCCCTCTGCGCTCTAGGTCTAGCAGGTCCCCGAGGAGCATCCTGCTGCAAGGCGAACATCGTCGAGCTGGCTGCTCCCCAAGACCTCTGGGACCCTCCCTGTGCTCCCCAAACCGCTTTGGGTTGAGCCTGGCAGGTGCTGGAAGGCGAGCAGCCTGCTGCAGGCGAGGGAGCTGAGCAGAGAATCACAGAATCATGGAGTCATACTGTGCTGGTTTGAGGCTAATTGGAATATTTTAATGAGAAAAATTGAGATTATAGGCTGTGAAAGAAAAAAAAAAACAACAAAAACAAACCCCACTGGTGATGCCTGCTTCCCTCCCAGGTTTGCTGAGATGTAGAAAACCAAGGATGCAAACACAGATCAGAGTTTGTCGGAGTCTGTGTCTCTCCCTGGCTTTTGCTTGGGTTGCCCAGGGAAGTGTTTGGGGCCAGGCTGGCAGAGGCT
This sequence comes from Psilopogon haemacephalus, assembly GCA_013396835.1. Lineage (NCBI taxonomy): Eukaryota > Metazoa > Chordata > Aves > Piciformes > Megalaimidae > Psilopogon > Psilopogon haemacephalus. The sequence continues at coordinate 110,287 of VWZI01022238.1, read as the reverse complement.
GTGGGCAGCCTGCTCTAGGGTAGGGTGTCCCTGGGCATGGCAGGGAGGTTGGGACTGGCTGCTCTTTGTGGTCCTTTCCAACCCTGACTGATTCTAGGATTAGGAAGAAATTCTTTAGACTGAGCACAGGGAGACACTGGCACAGGTTGCCCAGGGTGGCTGTGGATGTCCTCTCCCTGGAGGTGTTCAAGGTGAGCCCTTGAGCAAGCTGGGCTGGTGGAGGTGTCCCTGCCCATGGCAGTGGGGTTGGAACTGGCTGCTCCTTGTGGTCCTTTCCAACCCAGACTGATTCTATGATTCTGTGATTCTAGAGCAGGCTGTCCAGAGCCTTTTCCCTTGGTGACCCTCTCAGCTAAGGGCTGAAAAGGGAAGAGCAGAGCAGCTTCCCCTATCTGCCTCCACCATGTGAGGTGCCAGAAGCCCTCAGGGCTTGGTCTCTAGGGAAGTTGGCAGCTTCAGCACTTCCAGGAGTAATTCAGGGTGAGAAAACCCTCGGCTGAAGAGGGGAAGAGCCCAGCTGCCCTCCGGGGTGGTCTGTCCGTCCCTCGGCCGCCTCCTGCGCTTTGCCAGCAGCAGTCACTGTCACCGTGAGTCAGCAGGGTGGGAGCTGTGGTGACCTCCGAGATGTTTCTAAACAAAGCTCAAAGAGAAGGGGTCAGGCCAGCCAGAAAACAGCTTCTGCCCTGTCGTGGCAGGATCACATTTTGCTTCCTTCGCTTCGAGCTTACCGCATCCGTCAAAAATGAGACTTCTGCTCCACTTGGACAAAGTCCTCCCTGCCGTGGCTGCAGCCGTGGTCAGATATTAACTTCCCCCACTCATTAACCCACCTTCCCCCCCAGCCCCAAGCCAGCCCAGCAGTGCAGGAAATGACTCCGATCCAGCCCCAAAACATGGAAATTCCTGCTGGAGAGCTCCTCGGCTGCTGCCCAACCTTCCCCACACAGCGAGGCTTCAGCACCAGGATCTTCTCCACCTGCAACCAGGACCTGCCCCGGAAAGGTGGGATGTGCAGGTAGGGTCTGTCCTCCAGCAAGACACTTGCAGCTTGTGTTTGGAGGTGGAAATGCCCCAGAGGGGTGGGATGTGCAGGTAGGGTCTGTCCTCCAGCAAGACACTTGCAGCTTGTGTTTGGAGGTGGAAATGCCCCAGAGGGGTGGGATGTGCAGGTAGGGTTTGTCCTCCAGCAAGACACTTGCAGCTTGTGTTTGGAGGTGGAAAGGGATGAAGGAAAACAAATCCGAGCCAGGCATATCCCAGAGGAGCATCTCCCTTCCCAGGGAAAACCTCAGGAGATGCTGCTAGAGGAGGACAGCCCAAAAGCTCCTTCAGGCAACCGGAGCCCAAGAGCCTGGGGAGAGTTTTAACCCAGCTCTGGCTGAAGCATGCGAATGAAATCTGCTGAAGCAGCAGCAGCAGCAACAGAGGTGATCTTAGCTTAACCCTCAGCAGAAATAAATATTTGATCGTGGAGCTGGGCATGGCCCAGGCCCCATGTGCCTGTCAGGAGGGAATTAGTCAGCGGAGCTGGCTCGGGGCAGGGCTGTGTACACAGGGCACCCTCACCTGCCCCACAGCACCCACTGCAGCAGGCAGCACCCCAAGGGAGGCAACAGGAGGAGCCTTGCCCCGGGTCTGGGCTGTCATGCTGGCTGGGAATCAACCCCCAGCAGAGGTAGGGGAGGAAGGTCCACGGATGTCTCCCGGACAGGTGCTTCCGAGAGCTCGGTGAGGAGCCCTGGCATGGGGCAATACTCAGCCAGAGCAGCATCCCTGGCACAGGAAGCCCACGCTGGGAATTCCCCGCTGCTCCAGGAGCTTTTCCGTCCCCAGCCACTCCACCCAAGGTGCGAGAGGCAGCGAACCCTGACCCGGGACTTGCCCGCACATGCTCCAAGCTCTTCCAGCCCGAGCGGAGCGGCAAGAGCCGGGCAGGAAATTCCAACCATTCCCGTGCACCAGATCCGCAGCTGCGAGTTTCGGATGGGAGCTCTGGGGAGTCCTTCAGCAGCTCTGCAAGGGGGTGGGCTCCAGCACCTTCGCTAGAGCTCAGCTTGGATTTGCAAGCCGGGAAAAAGGCAGAGAGCAAGGAGCCTGCCAGCTGGATGCCGGCCAGAAATCCCACCTCGTTTACCAAGGCTTTGGAGGGCTTGAGGAGCAGGGCAGGAAGAGGAGGGGGGGAGCAGTGAGGGCTGTGATGGGAAAGAGTCGAGATGAAGATGTTAAGATTAAGAAAAGTTTTGGGTTTTTTTTGCTGGGAAAGTGGAAGAGGCTGCCCAGGGAGGTGCTGGAGTCCCTGTCCCAGCAGGTCTCCAAAATACCTGTGGCCATGGTTTAGTGGCCATGGTGGCGTTGGGTTGATGGTTGGACCTTCGAGGTGCTTCCCATCCTTCACCATGCTGAGACCTGTGAGGATCCAGCCCGCCAAAGAGATTCCCTTCCTTGACTCTGAGCATCTGCAGCCAAGGAACCCCAGCAGGAACGTTCTGTGGTGGAGCTTCCTCCCCACCGAGCAGAGGAACCTTCGCCCTCTCCCCACGGAGCCCCGAGGGCCTTGTGGCTTACCCAACACATGACATCACCTGGCAGCGCCTCCCAGCAGGAAGAGCTTCAGCACCTTGTAAAGAGAGTTCAAAGCGGAGTGATTTCATCAGGGCTGGCTCACGGGACAGCCTGGGTCCTCTCCAGGGAGCCTGTCCAGGCTTGCTCGGAGGAAGACCTCAAAGCTCCCTGGTGGCCAGCACGTGCAGGCTATCGGGAAGGGCAATCAAAGCTCCCAGTCGGAAGGAAGGGCTGGAGAGATCCACGAGGTCACCCTGGAGAGATCCACGAGGTCACCCTGGAGAGATCCACGAGGTCACCGCAGCAGCTCAAGGGAGGGAAAAAAAAACAACCAGCCCAACAGGAAAAAAAAGCGGAAAAGGAAAAAGGAAAAAGGAAAAAGGAAAAAGGAAAAAGGAAAAAGGAAAAAGGAAAAAGGAAAAAGGAAAGGGGAAAAAGGAAAGGAAAAGGAAAAGGAAAAGGAAAAGGAAAAGGAAAAGGAAAAGGAAAAGGAAAAGGAAAAGGAAAAGGAAAAGGAAAAAGGAAAAAGGAAAAAGGAAAAAGGAAAAAGGAAAAAGGAAAAAGGAAAAAGGAAAAAGGAAAAAGGAAAAGGAAAAGGAAAAAGGAAAAGGAAAAAGGAAAAAGGAAAAAGGAAAAAGGAAAAAGGAAAAAGGAAAAAGGAAAAAGGAAAAAGGAAAAAGGAAAAAGGAAAAGGAAAAAGGAAAAGGAAAAAGGAAAAGGAAAAAGGAAAAGGAAAAAGGAAAAGGAAAAAGGAAAAGGAAAAAGGAAAAGGAGCAGAGATCCCCAGAACCTGAGACAATTTTCCATGCTCATCCCCTTCTGGCCATAAGTCACCCAGGCAGGGCCATGCAGAGTCCTCAGTGCCCAGCTCTGAGGCTAAGCGCACTGCATGACCTCCCCAAGCCCTGTCCTACCTTGGCACACTGGGCTGGCTCTGGGCTTTACTGGGGCAGGTTTTAGCCCCTGCTCTTAGCAAAGCTGAGCCTGGGGGCAACAAATCCAGCACAACCAACCGGCTCCTGGCCAGGGGCTGAAGGGTGCTGCTGCCTCCTCAACACCCTCAGTGCCATCTCCACTCGTGACCCCTCCTCCCCCCTCATCACCAGAGAAGCCTCCAGGACAGTGCTGAAGCTGGTCCTGAAGACTTCCAAGTGCCATGCTTGCGCCAGGCTGTCCCAGCCCAGGCTTTGGGGGCAAAGCTGAGCTCTGCGAGGCTGCATGGCAGCACCATCTGCTGGCAGCACCATCTGCTGGCACCAGCACTCCCCCCTGCCACACTGCTCCTGGTCAGGACCAGTGGCAGCAGAAGAGAAACTCCTTTGGTGTGAGGGTGCTGGAGGCCTGGAGCAGGTTGTGGAGTCTCCTTCTCTGCAGAGCTTCCAACCCTCCCTGGCCATTGTGCTGCTGCGCAAGCTGCTGTGGGTGCCCTGCTAGAGCAGGGAGGGTTGGGCTGGGTGAGCTCCAGAGGTCCCTTCCCACCCACACCATGCTGGGATTCCATGAGCCTAGAGGATATCTGCTGCCATTGGAAACACGGGCAGGGCAGGGCAGGGCAGGGCAGGGCAGGGCATCCAGCAGCAGCAGCAGTGGGGATTGAGTCAAACCCAACTCAGTCACATGCTCAGCCTGTGACCATCACTACCCAGGTACCACCCCACAGAAGGCAGCTCCAAGAGCTTCTGGCAAGAAGGAAGGGCACCAGGAGGCAGAGTCAGACTCTTTTTATTTCCTTGGAAAGTCGGGGTTAAATCTCCAGTTACAAANACCCCTTGACACCCTCGATTGTTTGGATTTACAAGGCACTGCAAGGACACGCTGGCACCACCAGCTGGCACCACCAGCAGCCCCCAGGGGCTGAGAACTGCAGCTCCCAGAGTCCTGGTGAGCAGGAAGTCTGGCAAACACCTGAGAAACCCAGACAGACAGGGGGTGTTTGACCACCATGCGTTGGATGGGGGACCCCAGAGATGCTGAGCGACGCCGGAACGGCAGGAAAGGAGTCTGGACAAAAACCCTGAACCTTACAGCAGAGACAGGAGAACCTTTATGGACTTGGCAACAGGGAAGCAGCAAACTCTTGGGTTCTTCTTCCCTTTTGTCATGTCCCAGCGAGCCAGAAAACCTCCAGAACTCGATTCAGTGCAGCTTCTGAGGAGCAGCCTTGGGCGATGAGGAGGCCGAAGGAGTTCAGAGGAGTTCTCCACCCTGCCCAAGCAAGGCTCAGCTTTTCCCCCCACCCAGCCCACGTGCAAAAGGCCCTCCTGTCCCCACCATCAGCACCACTGCGCTTCCCAGAGCCAGCCCAGCACAGGACAAGGCACTCCCAGTTTAATCAAAGTAAACATTTGTGATTTAAGGAGCTGGTGCAAGAGCAAACCTGAAGGTGTACTTAAGGAGCACAGGGTTTGACTTCAGGGCAGGGTCTAGTTTCATTCCCTAGGTTTAATTCCTATCTACGGGGAGGGTTTTTTTTTGTTGTTTTTTTTTTCCTCTCTACTTTGTCTCAAAATAAGACTTGAGCAGAAGCAGCTCTCAGGTTTCAATGAGTACAGTGAAGAATTCCCAACACCCTCAGCTCTGGAGGGCTGGCAGAAGACCACTTTTTGCCGTGGTAAGACATAAACCAGACAGGGATACAAGGGGGAGGGGGGTAAGAAAAAGTGCACTTTTTTTTTACTGCAAAAGGTGAGGGGTTCTGGCTCAGGAATACCCAAGGGGGTTCTGGCTCAAGGGGTGCACCGCTGGTGTCCACCAGGGCTGTTCTCATCCCAGCCAAGAGAGCTTGGCAGAAAGCCTCCACGACTCTGAAATCCTTCTCCTTCAAAGATTATCCAAGGGGATATTAAAAGGAGACAACAGGAAGGGAGTTAATTGGTGGCAGCACAAATTAACTGCTGACGATTTTATTACCTGCACTGGGCTGGGGGGGGGGATGGGTTGGTGAAGTCTGAAACTCACCATTAAAAGCACCACACCAGGGTCCCTTCTAACACCTCAACTGGTTTCCAGGCAGCCTTCAAGCACTGCCTCTGACAGCAGCTCCATGCCTAAGCCTCGGCTGTGCGCTCAGAGAGTTTGGAACTCAGCATGGGGTTAAGATCTGTGCTGGAGTCCTGAGCTCAGCCAGCAGGGGCAGCCCAGAACGGCTGCTGCAGTGCAGCTCCAGCTCCTGTGTTAGAGGATCACCAGCTCCACTCCACGTGGATTTCCCAGTTTTTTGGTTCAAGGAGCTCCTAGCCCTGCAGCTCCTTCTCCACACTTCCTAGCAGAGCTCACCAGCAAATCCCTGGGAAGATGATTTGAGTGTCAGAAGAAACTCCAGTGGATTGGTCTAGACCTTCCACTAACAAACTCACAACCTGGGAGCCTGTGCTGCTGCTGCTGTGCAGACCTGGAAGCTCCTAGGTTTGTGTTCCAGTCATGGGCACCATGTGCCAGCAGCCCAGAACAGTCTCCTCTGCCAGCTGCCCGAGGCTCTGGCAGGGTCAGTGGTGCCTGCACAGGCAGCAGGAGGGTGGCAGACACAAGGGAGGCTGAATGCTACATCTTGGTGTCACTGCCCAGGGGAAGAACATGCACACAGGACAGCTCCCAGCCTGCCTGCCCACAGGTGACCATCAGCTGATGCTGCCAGATCAGAGCCCTGGCACTGGGGGGCTCTGGGGGTCAGGCTGAGCTCACAACACTGCACCAACACCTCCTCCACTTCTGCCCCGAGGCAGCCAGGAAGCCTCTATCTGCCATCTGCCCTGGACACCTTTGCCTCTGAACTTCCTTCCTTCTAGGGGTGAAAGCAGAGCAAACAGTTCAGTTTTCATGAAGTCTTCAACTTTAGAACACACTCAGCCAGGTCCTTCCTGGAAGGACTCCTGGAGCTCAGCAGTTCTTGGCTGCAGTCTCATGTCACAACCACACTCAACACCTCTAACCCTCTTCATGACTTTTTTATCCCTTCCCACTACCACCACGTCCAGGAGGAAGCAATCAGGTTGGGGAACACTCCAGATAAGCCTGAACTGCTCCATCTGATCTTAAAGCTGCCAGGCAGCTGCTATGCAACTGCTGTTCACCACCAACTGCATCACAGAACTCAAGCTGGGAGAGACCCATAAGGGTCAAGTCCTCCACGAGTCTTTAAGGTAAAAAAAAACAAAAAACCAAAAACCAACCTTGAAGCTCACAGCTCTGGGCTGTACCAGGCAGATTGCCAGGTTTCAGGCCAAGGAAACACCTCCAGACACCACAATCACCAAGTTATGAAGGAGTTCAGAAGTACCTGGAGTTCCTCAACATCCTCCACAGCGCAACTGCAACAATTGAAATCCTCATCCCAAACTTCACCAACACCTTGGGCAGCTCCTGCTGCAAGCTGTCAGCAAGCAGATTAAAAAGGACACCAGACCCAACCCAGTGGAACCTCCCCAATTCTCTCTGTCTCACACACGCACACAAAACCTCCTCCTCACCCCCAGGCTCTCCAGGAAGAGACTCGGCACAGGGCTCAGGAACTTTGCCCCAGCTCTGACATCCTCCAGGCACAAGAAACCAGCACAGAACCTCAGCTTCCTACACTCACAGCACAAAAAGGTTTTGTGGGTGGCAGCAGGTCTCCCAGGCAGTGCAAATCAGCAAATCCTATTTATTGGTGACTGGAAGAGAAAGTGGCTGAAAAGAATCACACAAACCAGCAGCTTTTGGAAGCTCTGCAGCACTCTGACAGCCTCGTTCCAGCTACACTCCACAGCTCAAGGCAAGGCAGTGGAAGTGACTGAATTTGCCATGGAAGTGACCAAAAAAAAAAAACCAAACCACAACCACAACCTCCAAACCAAACCCAAAACCCTTCCCCAAACCCAAAAGGATTTAATTTAGCTGAGATTAAATAAAATTAGTTTAATGCAATTAAAAAATAATAATAATTAAAAAAAAAAGCTTCACTATACAGCACTTCTCTACCACCAAGACTCATTTTACAATCTCTAAGGATTAATTCTCAACCCCCACCCACCCCCTACCCAAAAAAAAAAAAAATTATAAAATAAATTATTATTTCTAGGGGGCTGATCCAATGGGAGCTTCCCACAAACAGCTCAGGAGGAGCCACACAGCTCCGAGTGATGCCCCAAGGGATGAGTTTCCCCAAGCTGAGGTTTGGCACAGGGACACCTAGAAGGTCACCCACTGCAGCCTCTGGACAAGGAGCAGTCCCAGGAGCTGGCTCTAACTTGCCCTGCAGCAGCAAGAGAGCACCCAGGGAGGCCCAGCCAGGGCTGTGCTGCCCCCACCAAGCAGTGAGGGAAATTACCCTCCCCAGCTGGCACCTGCCTCTGCTTCCCCCGGTGATGAACCTGGAGCTGCCCCTGCTCAGCCACATCCAGAGGACCTCCAAGCTCCTCAGGGCTGAGAAGCAGCAAAAAGCATTCAGCAGCTGTGCAGATCTCACCTGGAGACACTGAACACTCCCCAGGCCCCAGTGCTCCACGAGGGACAGCAGCAGACAAACCCTCCCCAGGGCACCCCACGGGCACCAGCCCTGCTCCAGCAGCCCTTCCCTATGCCCCCTCCCCACCACACCACCAGGCTCTTTGCCTCACTGAGCTGCTGGTTCTCCCCTCCCAGTCTACCCACAGCTACATCAGACATAAATTAAATACTGGCACTGAAAACAAACAAACAAACAAAAAAATCACTCAGATCTGAACTCAGCAGAAGACACAAATCACTCTCAGCAGCTAAGATACACCCATGACAAAAACCCTTCTTACAGGACAAAGGAATCAACCCTACCAGCAGCTCAGCTAATTGCAGAAGTGTGGCAAACCACCAAACTCTCCACAAAAATCTTAAATAGAATAAATTACTGCTCAGAGAGAGGCTGCCTGCTGACAGCCTGCCAAGTGCTACCTGGGCTTTGAGAGGATTTCCTTTGAAGGCTCCATATGCTTAGCATCAGGGAAGTCTGTGCAGGAAAACAACAGTGGAAATTTCCTTGGTCAATCAGAAATCTTTCCCCCCACCTTCCACCCTCTCCCTCCCCCCCCAAAAAAAAAGTCTTCACGGAGGTCCCCTCAAAGTTATTCCAGCTCTGGAAGTCCTCATCCTCTCTGAGGGCTACAAGTGGTTATTTCCTTTGTCACCAGACTTCGACCGGAGAAGTAGTTTAAGGGCAGCTCTCACTGAGAGATACCAAAGCAAAATCCTCCAGCATTAGAGAAAATTAGGGGGGGGAAGATAAAAAAAGAAAGAAAAAAAAAAGAGGGGTTAAAAATTCTTCAAAATGCTGCGTAAAAGGGATTGAAATGCTGAGTAAAATGGTTGAGAGCATTGAGAGGGTTCAAAATCCTGGTTACGACG
>VWZI01022238.1:74494-88097 GCA_013396835.1 Psilopogon haemacephalus | reverse complement strand
ATCCCGGCTCCGGCCCGTCCCGCCGCCACCGCCCCGCACGGAGTGCAGGACCCCGCCCCGCCACCGAGAACGCTCCGCCCCGCTGCCTAGAGCGGCGCCCACCACCACCACCGAGAGCGCTCCGCTCCGCCCCGCCGCCTAGAGCGGCACCCACCACCACCGAGTGCGCTCCGCCCCGCCGCCTAGAGCGGACCCGGACCCGTTACTTCCGCTGCCGGCGCGGAAGTCGCTCTGGGGCTGAAGGGGGAGGGGGGGGGGTGGTGTGGAACCCGTGAGGGGCTGATCCCGGAGCCGCTTCACCGTTAAGCGACACCGTCTGGGCCTCAGAGGAGCGTTTAGGAGGCTCCCACCAGCCGCCCCGCTGGAAGTTAGTGAAATCGTTACAGAACTAATGGGGTTCTCCTTCACCCTGGGCCCCTACCCCGGGATGAGCAGGAACCGGGGCTAGGCCCCGCGGTACCGGGAGGGGCGGCAAAGGGCGGCGGGAACCGGGGCGCGCGGGGCACTGTGGGTGCGCTCGCGCTTCCCGCCCCGCTCCTCGTTTTGCGGCACTGCCGTGAAAAGCGCGCCCCGGCGCTCGCTTTACGGCCGGACTTCGGGTGACTGCGCTCTGATTGGCTCCGCCGGAGCCGCGCCGCGCTCTGATTGGCTCCGCGCAGGGCCGGGGGCGGTTTGAGCGGCAGCGGCAGCGCCCGGCGCGGCGGCGACGGCTCCACGGCTCCGGCATCATGGTGAGCGGCGGTGGGGCCAGCCCAGGGAAGCGGGGCCAAGGAGCTTGGGGGGCCTGAAGCGGGGGGGGGGGCCCCCNGGGGCGAGCTCCGCTCGCCTCTTTCCGCTGCTGGGTGTTGCGTGCCCGGTGTCGCGGTCGGTGTCCCGATCCCGGCGGTGCCTTGAGGCTTCTCTTCTCTTCTTCCTCTTGCAGCTGCCCCTGTCCTTATTGAAGACGGCACAGAACCACCCTATGGTGAGTATCGGCAGCGCGTTCCAGCCCCGGTCCCGCAGCCTGTCCCGGCCTTGGGCATGCCGGTGACACCGGGGCAGGTCCTTGTACACCGGGGCTGCGCTGGCGCTCCGTGACTTCCCTCTCTTCTAGCTAGTGGAGCTGAAGAACGGGGAGACGTACAACGGGCACCTGGTGAGCTGTGACAACTGGATGAACATCAACCTGCGGGAGGTCATCTGCACGTCCCGGGTAAGGCTGGAGACCTGCCCCGGAAAGAGGTCACCCAAGCTCCGTGTCGCTGGCTCCCAGCCTCCAGCCCTGCACTGTCCCAGAGCCATCTTCCCTTTCCTTTATTTTTTCTTTTTTTGCTTAACGAGGCCGATCAGAAAGCTGGGGGGCAGACTTTGGAGCGAGGCTTCTTGTCACAGGACAAGGTGGGGAGTGGGTTTGAACTAAAAGAGAGGGAGTCAGCCTGGAGAGAAGGGAGAAATTTGTTATGCTGAAGGTGGGGAGAGCCTGGTCTAGGCTGGCCAGAGAGATGAGAGCTGCCCCATCCCTGGCACCGTTGCAGGTGAGGTTGTTTGGGGCTCTGAGTAACCTGCTGTAGTTGGGAATGTCCTTGCTGGCTGCAGGGAGGTTGGACTGGATGACTTTAAGGATCCTCTGCTGCGAGGACAGGCTGAGGGAGTTGGGGCTTTTCAGCCTGGAGAAGAGAAGGCTTCCAGGAGACCTTGGAGTAGCCTTCGAGTATCTGAAGGGGGCTACAGGAAGGCTGGGGAGGGACTGTTCACAAGGTCTGGTAATGGCAGGACGAGGAGGAATGGGTTTGAAGTGGCAGAGGGGAGATTGAAACTGGATGTTAGGAGGAAGTTGTTTGCAGTGAGGGTGGTGAGACACTGGCACAGGTTGCTCAGGAAGGTGTGGAGCACAGAATGTGATCAGAGGTCACATTCTGTGCTTCTGTGCTCCACAACCTCCCTGGAGGTGTTCAAGGCCAGCTTGGAGCAGACCTTGAGCAACCTGTTCCAGTGGGAGGTGTCCCTGCCTATGGTGGGGGGTTGGAACTGACTGAGCTTTATGGTCCCTTCCAACCTAAACCATTCCATGACCCTATTCTGTAGCATTTGTAGCAAAGGAGCTCACTCACACAGGAGTGCAGGGTGGCTTCCTGTGCTGCTCAGAAACACCCTGCAAAGCATTTGCCTCGCAGGGTTCTGGGTGTGGGGCTGGGGGCTGCAGGAGGGAGTGTGATACCCTTACCCCATGGAGTGACATTGAGCTGGGCTTGCCAAAGAGCAGAGGCCTTCATCTTCCAGGTGCTGTGCAGGAAGGGAGGTTTGCTTCAGACCTGCCCTAACTTTTACCAGCTTGCTTGCCTCTGCTCCTCTTAACTCCACATCAAACCAGGGGCCTGTTGTTTGCCTGCACCAAGGCTCTGCACTGTCTGGTGCTTTTGCCCTTGGCCAAAGTTGCTCCAGGAGATTGTGATCTGTGTTTTAAGGCTTTAGACCTCAGTCAGAAGTGTCTGGGCTTGTGCCCTACCAGCTGGTGGGTAGCAGCAGCCAGGTGGATGGTGCCTGGTGGTGGTGTTTTTTCCCTGCCTTTGCAACCTCAGAGCTCTGTGGGAGAAACTGGCAGAAATCTTCATTCTTCAAAAAAGAAAATAAAAACCAAAACCTCTCTGCAAACCCCCAGTGCCTGTTGTCTCCACGGCAGGAAGGATCTGAGTGATGTTGCTGGGGCACAGGTGGAAGTCTGCACGTCAGTAAAGCTCCTGAGCAAGGTCTGAGAGAGGCATTCAGGGCAGGACAGTGTGGATAGAAATGTGGGGCTCTGAGCATCCTGCTCTAGCTGGGAATTTCCTTGCTGACTGACTGCAGGAGGGGGTTGGACTGGATGACTTTGAGGACACTTTCCCATCCACACCGTTTGATGATTCTCCCATCACTCCTGCGGATGCACCTTGGGTTGTGGCAGGACAAATGGGAAGGGAAAGCTGCTGGGTTTAGCAGGAGGGGAGAGTAAGAGGAGGCAACAGCAAAGCCTTTTCCTTGTCCCTGACACCAGGGTTGTTGTCCCTCTCCTTGGGAAGTTGCTTCCCAGGACTTGTGCTCTGCTGTAGGAGAGCAGCAGCTCGGGTTTCACAGAGTGGCTCAGGTTGGAAGGGACCTCAGAGACCATCCACACCAACCCCCTGCCATAGGCAGGGACACCTCCCACTAGAACAGGTCACTCAAGAACCCTGCGAGGCAAATGCTTTGCAGGGTGTTTCTGAGCAGCACAGGAAGCCACCCTGCTCCTGTGTGAGTTCCTTTGTTAGGGATGTTACAGAATAGGATCATGGAATGGTTTAGGTTGGAAGGGACCTCAAAGCTCAGCCAGTTCCAACCCCCCACCATAGGCAGGGACACCTCCCACTAGAACAGGTCGCTCAAGGCCTCATCCAGCCTGGTCCTGAACACCTCCAGGGAGGTTGTGGAGCACAGACTCACTTCTTTGATCACATTCTGTGCTTCTGTGCTCCACAACCTCCCTGGGCAACCTGTGCCAGTGTCTCACCACCCTCACTGCAAACAACTTCCTCCTAACATCCAGTTTCAATCTCCCCTCTGCCACTTCAAACCCATTCCTCCTCCTCCTGGCATCACCAGACCTTGCCAATAGTCCCTCCCCAGCCCTCTTGGAGCCCCTTTCAGATCCTGTAAGGCCACTCCAAGGTCTCCTCGAATCCTTCTCTTCTCCAGGCTGCACAGCCCCAACTCTCTCAGCCTGTCCTCACAGCAGAGCTGCTGCAGCCCTCTCAGCATCTTGGTGGCCTCCTCTGGGCTAGCTCTGATACTTCCATGTCCTGCTTGTGCTGGGGGCTGCAGATCTGCCCACAGCGCTGCCGATGGGGTGTGAGGTGATCCAGAGGGATCCTGCGGCACGCCGGAGCAGGCGAACTCCTCAGCTGTGTCTTTAGGCACCGGAGCGCCGGCGAAGCCCCGGAGCGAGCAGCGCCGGTGGCAGTGGGGGGCGCTGGCCGCTAGGTGGCGCCGCGGCAGGCCCGGGCGGTTCGGTGTTTACCGCGGGGGAGGTCGGAACGAGGAAGCCAGAGGGGGGGAGAGGGAAGCTGGAGCCTGGCCCCGGCCTGCGGCACCCCGAGCCAGGGAGGCAGGCACGGCCCGGGCAGGGTGGGGTCTGTTGGGTGTCTCCTGGATCGGGGCTGTTGCCGTCTTGTCTTGTGCGCCGAGGACTTGCCCGTACAGGCAGAGCGGCCCCGGATAACTCCCGGGGTGGGTGGCGTGGAGCTGGCTGCGCTCCCCCGGGAGGGGGAGGGAGCGGGAGGAACGGAGCGTTCTGCTTTTCACCCCCTCCCTCCTCCGGGCTCTGGCAGATGCCTTCTCCACATGCTGCCTCTTGAGGCTTCGCTGGGCTCCAGCGATCCCATCTGCAAGCCAAGCCCTGCTGGAGCTGCGGCGGCGGAGGAGCAGGGGGTGAGGTGGGTCCCCGTCCCCTCCTCCCAGTGACATCATGGGCAGCGCAGTTGTTGTTTGGCTTCCACGCTTGGTCCCTATTCCCACACCGCCCTCGCTGCGCAGACAAAAGCCCTTGACAAGCGCCTAGAAAAAGCCTTGAAACTATTCAAACGGCTGCGAGCCAGCGCACGGAGCTGGCTGCTGCCTAAAGCGGGCACTCGACGGCTCCGGTTTGTGTCTGTGCCACCTGCGAGCTCCCTGTTTACCCCAGCTGCTGGGCTGGGGGTGGCACACGCCCTGTGGCCAGCTGCCTCCTGCCCTGCCTCGCTGCTGCTCCGTCCACACCCCAGAGGAGCAAAGGCCTGAGGTGACTCCCAGCTGGAAGGAGAAGCCCAGCCCCGCACACAGCCTTCTTTTTCCTGCCAGAGCTTGGCTGTTTGTAGCAGTTTTTGTTCGCTCGCAGCCCTTCCCTCTCCAGTCCATGAGCCGGGGGAAGGTGTTTGTGTGTGTGTGTTTGTTTGTTTCCTCAGCCTCTCCTCCTTTCTGCAAGCTGTGGAGTTGCTCATGTTGGGGTGCCCCTCCCCCACCACGGGTTACATGTTCTGCAGGGCACCCCACCACCCCTTTTTGTTTGGTTTTTTTTACATCTGGGTGCAGATTAATGCCCTCAGGAGAGGTTGGCAGGGCTGTTGTGCTCTCCAAAAGTGCTGGAAATACTCAGATTCCCCCACCCCCCACCCCAAAGTGACCTCAAAGCACCAGGTTTTGTTGGTGTGGCTAACATGTTGCTCCCTACTAGGATGGAGACAAGTTCTGGAGAATGCCAGAGTGCTACATTCGTGGCAGCACCATCAAGTACCTGCGAATCCCCGATGAAATTATTGACATGGTGAAGGAGGAGGTGGTGTCCAAGGGCAGAGGCCGTGGTGGGATGCAACAGCAGAAGCAACAGAAGGGCCGTGGCGTTGGAGGTGCTGGGCGAGGTAATGGTCCCGCTTTTGGTTTTCAGCTGGCAGCAGGTCCTGTGCCCAGCTCTAGAGCTTGGGCTGTGTCTGGGAGAAGCTGGAGCCGCTCCTGTGCGAGCACCCAGCCGAGCTTGCGTGGTGCTGTGCTTGCGAGGCAGCCTCTGCCAAAGAACAGGAAGGATCCATGCCAGGGATGTGCCTCCTCGTTCTTGGGGTTGGGCAGGAGCTTAGGAGAGTCTGAACTTGACTGTTCCTACCCCTTCCTGGCTGGTTTCGGGAGCATGGCCTGATGAAACTGGTGTCTCCTGGTTTAGTCTGGGAGGGAAGCAAACGCCTGTGCTGCCTGGGCTCTTACCATGGCAGTGACAGGGATTCTTCATCCTGTCTCCTGTGACAGTGAGGCTTTGGAGCCTCTTGGCTTGTTGATTTCTGGGTTTTTTTGGGAGCCTCTTGCCTTGTTGATGTCTGTTTTTTAAAGCCTATCTCAGGGTTCGAGTTCCTCCTGCCCATGGCGAATAATTGATGTTGGGATAGAGGACAGGTTGCTCCTCCTGGAAAAAAAAAAAATAGGTCACCAAAACAACCTTTCCCTCCTTGCCCTACTCTGCCTGCTTAGGTGAATCTCTGAGCACTGCAGCTTGGGGCTGTCTTTGCTCTTTTCACCCCTCCAAACTGTCCTGCTTGGCAGCCTGGGAGCTGTTTGTCTCCTTCTGGGCTTGCCCCTCCTGCCACATCTGCGGGATTCACTTTGTGGCCACTGTGGCCACCTCAGTCAGCCCCCGGGGAGAGGGTTCTCAGCACAGGCTTCAGATCCCAAGTGCACAAAGTTGGGTTCAGCCTGGGAAATTTCAGGTTTTAAAAGGAGCCCTGAGGTCTGAGACATGGATGGGTGAAGCCTCTCCACAGAGCACCCCTGAGGAGCTCCCTCTGTGCTGGCTGAGGAATCCTGGAATGCTGACTGGGATGTTCCTGGGGGCATCCCCCATGCTGGGATCTGTGATGATGTGCAGCAGCTCTGACTCCCTGGGATTTCTGCTTCCCCTGCTCCCTCCTGGAAGCCTTGAGCAGGCAAAAGTGACCTTTACAGATCTGAAGGAGCCTTTATTTTCCCCTCCTTCCCTTTTCAGTGTCCAGAGCACTTGGCAGAGCAGCTTTTTGGGATATGGTTATTTGGATAAACATTTTCAGCTGGGAAAAAAAAAAAACAAACCAAAACCCAACTTATTTTATTTTTATTTTCTCTGCTGTGGAAATCTCCACCTTGTGGAGAGCAGAGCTGGGCTTCCTCTGAGGTGGAGTTCCCTGCTGTTTTGATGTGCAGCTTCAGCTGGCTGATGGAAGATTTTAAAAGGGGAGCTTCAGCATTTGCTAATTAGCTAAAAGGTTTGGCTCCCCTTACCGAGATGTGAAGGGAGGAGGGGAAAGAGGGAAAGAGAGAAGGGAGAGGGAAGAAAAAAAAAAAGGCAGGACAGCTTTGCTGAGAGGCCAGCAGGCAGGGGGGGAGCTGTGATTGTGCACACAAGTTAAAGGATTCCTGTTCCTGACACTGCTGATCCTTCGTCCTGCTCCTCGCCTTGCCAAGCCCTGAAGTGCAGCAGCTTTAAGCTCAACCCCGCTGGGAGCAGCCAGAGCCCCACAGCGTCCTGAGCACTGCAGGGTTAGCAGCAGTTTGTGTTTTGCCTCAGCTTTAGGCACCTCTCCATGAAGCAACTTCCAGAGAAGCTCTTTTGCCCCACGCCCAAACTGGGTTTCCTCTGGGCTCCACCTCCTGTGCTGAGGCAGCTGGCAGGGGAGGTCCAGAGCTTCCAGAGAACCACAGACTGGGTTGGGCTGGAAGGGACCTTTAAAGATCATCCAGTTCCAACCCGCTGCCATGGGCAGGGACACCTCCTACTACTAGAGCAGGTTGCTCAAGGCCTCATCCAGCCTGGCCTTGAACGCTTCTGGGCTTGGAGCCTCCATAACTTCTCTGGACAACCTGATCCAGTGCCCAGAGCATTCATGCCGAGGCAGAAAGCAATTCCAGGCAGGAATCTGATTTGGGGTGAAGCAGAGCAGGGCAGGGCAGGGCGTGACACAGACAGGCGTAGCTCTTGGGCACAAAGGGTGGGCAAGCTGCTGGGGTTGCCTTGGACTGGACTCTTCCCAGAGGTCACTTCTCCAGCTGCATCATGCTGGGGTTCTGCTGCTGGCTGCCAGTGATGCTGTCACATCCATGCTCTCTCCTTCCATCCCCAGGTGTGTTTGGTGGCCGTGGCCGAGGGATTCCAGGCAGCGGAAGAGGCCAGCAGGAGAAGAAGCCAGGCAGGCAATCAGCAAAGCAGTGAGAGGCTGGGGGCCAGCACTGCCAGCCCTATGGGCTTTGGTCACCTCAGGATTGCCATGTGTTCAAAAGTGTCCCCTCCTCCCTGCTCCTCCACCAGCTGATCAGTGCCCAAATCAGGTAGTTTTGGAAGCCCCTTTGCCAACCGGGTCTGGTGCAGCTGGGCTCATTCACTGCTCCTAAAGCAGCAAATCATTGGAAATGGTTTAAAAAAACAAAACAAAACAAAAAAAATCATTGGTGGGTAAGGACCTGAGCTGTGCCTTCCGAGAGGGGAGGCACCGCTCTCCTTTTTTCAGGGCCACCAGCTTTAATTTGGATCGTCCTGCACAGTGGTCTGAGAAGGAAGCTGACACTGTCTGGATCGTTTGGGTTTTGTTTAAGAGTTGGAACAGGGGAAAAAAAAAAACAAACCTCATTGACACTTGTAACAGATGTGAGGTTTGGTGGTTTGCAAACCTCCAGGACTTTGTCTCCTTGTGGTCTTAAAAGGTTTTGGGGGCTGTTTAAAAACGACAAACTTTTAAGCTGTTGCTTTCTCTTCTCTTTCCCTCCCTCTCCTGTGGCAAAAGGAGAACCTTGGGCTGAGCGCTGTGTGTTGGCCTTCCAGGCTTGTGTCCATCAGGGCTCCATCATACATGAGGGGTTCCCAATTAGTGGTTACTAATTTGACTCCAGATGAGAAGTGTCCTTGAAAGGAAAGGCTTTTTTTCTGTGCTCTCCTGCTTTGATTTCTTTTTACCTGCAAAGCAACCAAGCTGCTGATGGCTTTCTCTCCCTGCTTTGAAAACTCTCCCTCGTGCCTGTGACGCACACCTGAACCCCAACAGTCTCCATCTTATTTCCCCTGAGCGGATGAAGTAGTTTAATTTCAGGGAAAGGACTGATCCTGTGGCTTGTTGTGAGCAGGGGTTTGGGAGCTGTTTGGTTTCTCTCTTTACGAGCGATTCCCACGGCGCCGCTGCTCTGCTACTGGGTGCAGGCAAGCCAAGGATCTGCTGTGGTGCAGACTGATCTGTATAGAACCTGGGCACAGTGGTGAGTGGGAAGAAATCACCAACCTCTGCCACATGCCTCTCTCTCTCTCTGTGCAGCCCTGAGCCCTGCCTGTCCCCATCTGCTCCCGCAGCCACCCGGCGCCACCTGAGCCCACGCCTGAGCCCTGCTCTAGGCCACAAATCCCCAGGCAGAGAGGGGAACTCTTTGGTTGCTAGCAGCTGCCACATGCTCTCCACGGTCACCTCTCCTCAGCGAGGCCTGAAACAGCAGTGCCAGGGTTCAGTGCCCATCCTGGGCAGCTGCCTTCTGCCAGGGAGCCTCCTGGGCAGCTGCCTTCTGCCCGGCAGCCAATTCCAGACCATGAGAAGGGGGCAGTTGTGTCCTCCCCTCTGGAAACTCGAAGCACCCGTGTGGCATTTTAACAAAGGCCAGGCTGAGCCTTGTGTCAGACTTTCCTTTCCCAACCTGCTCCCTCCCTTCCGAGTCCCTGCAGCCGCAGGAGCTGAATGCTGTGGCTGGGCTGGTGCAGAGGAAGCAGCCGCAGCGCTGTCTGGATTTCAGACCTGTTCTGGCCAGATAAATCTGCACCACAACAATGGGACCTTTGGCTTCAGCTTGGGGTAGAGTCCTCCAAGTACGCCTTATCTCCTGGCAAAGCTCTGGCTCTGGAGCTCGTTAAGTTCTGCTTTCATTTAATTACAACCACAGGCTTTAGCAGCCTTCCCTGCCTTGCCTTTCCCCCTTCCTTTTTCCACCTCTGGAGGGATATTTTTGTCCCCAGCCATGGTCCAACCCCCCCATGTGGCAGCAGCTTGGGGTAGAAGATGTCACCATGTTAAGAGCTGCATCGAGCCTGGGTCTTGACGTGATGCTCAGCTGCAGCTTTGGGCCTTTCCCCCCCCCAAAAAAAAAAAAACCCTGATGTCGTCTGCTCTGTACCCTGGCAGCGTGGGGAGGGGTGTGGGGAGCCGAGGCTAAAAAGAATAAAAACAACCCCAAAGCAGGGAGGAGCAAGATAAAAGCAACAAGCAGAGAGAGAGAGAAGGAAAAAAAGGTCTGAGCCTCGCTGCCGGCGTGGGTGGGTGCAGGCAGCCTGGCACGGCCAAAGCGTCCCGGCCGGAAAGACAGGCTGGGCTGGGGGTACCCAGCAGGGGCCCCCCTCCGAGCTCTCCCTGCTGCCTTCTCCCCGTGTTTTTATGGCAGCCGGGCCCGTGGCAGTCTGTGGCACTCGTGGGGCCATGTCTCGGTGCTGCCACTTGCCCCACGGTGACTCAGAAAGCTCTGAGGCTCGCCGGGGAGGCAGCGCAGGAATGGTTCCAGAGGCTGCGACGCGGAGGGAGTGGCTGCCGAAATACTTCAGGGCTGCGCTAAGCAACTAAAAATACCCTGCAGGCCCCCTCCTCCCCTGCCCTCTTTGCCGTCTGTGCTTCGCTTCCCACTTTTTTTTTTTTTTTTTTTTTTTTGGTCTTGGGTTTTTCTTTCTCGTTCGTGGGTTCGATTGTCGGAAGCCCCCGTGGCTGGAGGCAGCACAGCCACCCCCCGCCCAGGGACCGGTGGGGGGGTTTGGAGGCAGAGCTGGTGACCACTTCTTGTTTTCCCAGCTGGGTTCCTCAACTCCCTCCCCGCGGTGGTGACTAAGAGGTGGCTTTGCCTGGTGCCTGGGGTGCAAATCCCGGGGTGGCAAATGCTCTTCTGCTTGCACCCGTTGTGGGGGTTTAGCTCAGTGTGCCAGGAGCATGGGATGCATCGTGGTAGTTTGTGGGCGCTTTGGAGTCATAGAATCATGGAACGGTTTAGGTTGGAAGAGATCTCCAGTTCCAACCCCCCGCCACAGGCAGGGACACCTCCCACTAGATCAGGTCGCTCAAGACCTCATCCAGCCTGGCCTTGAACACATCCAGGGAGGGAGCACCCACAACCTCCCTGGGCAACCTGTTCCAGTGCCTCACCACCCTCACTGTGAAGAATTTCTTCCTAACATCCAGTTTCAATCTCCCCTCTGCCAGTTTGAACCCATTCCCCCTCATCCTGTCGTTACAAGACCTTGTGAACAGTCCCTCCCCAGCCCTCCTGTAGGCCCCCCTCAGAGTCCAGCCTGTGTCTTCAGCTGGAGCTGTGGGTGTCAAGTGGCATCATGGCACCTTGCCTTGGCTCCTGGCAGCAGGAGGATGGGGCACTGCCAGCGCCACAGAGCTAGTTGCACCCAGGCAATGGTCCTGTTGTAGCTGGGGAAGTGGAGAGCAGGAGGAGCACTGTGGAGGTCTGAGGATGCTGCGGTGAACGTGGCCTCACCAAGGCTGAGCAGTGGTGTGGGTCCATCCAAAATCCTTGCTGCCTGCTCCGGGTAAATATAGCCTGGCTGGCAGGTGGACACAGAGTGACTCAGTGGGTGCTCAGGGGGCCGAGCCGGGCTCCGATGCCTCAGGGAACAGCAGCTTCAGCCCCCAGATGAGGTGACAGTGGCACTGCCACCAGCTCCTTGGATGGGCACGGCCCCACTTGTGCCCTCCCAGGAGGCAGAAGGGGCTGCTGAATCATGACCCTCATTAAATGCTCATTAAGAAGACGAAGCTGCCAGCTGGCTGCAGGCATGGGGGCTGCCAGCAGCAAGTCAGCATCTCTGGTTTGGGAACAAGGGATACTGGTGGTGACAGGGTGGGAGCACGCCGTGGGACCAGGGGGTGCTGTGACCCTCGGAAAGGACAGACTGGGGGGTGGCAGGGTTGTGCCGGCAGCTGGGCCCGGGTGGAGCTCGGCTCATGGCTCTCATCCCTGGCCGCTCGCCAGCTGCTCTTCAGGGAGTGCCCGGGGCCGGCTCCTTCCTCCCTGCGGCCGCCGAACGCACCCACGGCCAGGGCCGGCTCCCTGGGGGCACCCGGGGGTGCAGGCAGGGTGCTGGCAATGTGCTGGCAGCAGCACGGCCTGCGGTGTGTCCCCAGCTTGGGGGTGGTCCCTGTGCGGTGCTGGAACAGGGGAGCCATCCTCCCGGTCGCTGTTGTCCCCCTGCCAGTCCCTGTTCCTGGCTGGGCGGGTTTCGCCAGGACGGAAAGTCTGAACCTGCCGATCCTGCCGCGGCCGCGCCCCTAATGACGGCTTTGTGGCGGAAACGGGGACGGCGGCGGCGGCTTCACCTGCGAGCTCCAGCCCCGCGGGGGACACCGGCACCGCCGCCTCTGCCACCCACCCTGGCTCAGCACAGGCCACCCGGCTGCCCCCATGGCCAGCGCCGTGCTGTGCCTCACGCCGTGCCACACTGTCCCCATGCCCTCTGCCGTGCCGTCCCCGTGGTCAGTGTCATTCTGTGCCCTCTGCCGTGCCGGCCCCATGGTCAGTGTCATTCTGTGCCCCGTGTCGTGCCGTCCCCGTAGTCAGTGTCACTCTGTGCCCCGTGTCGTGCCATCCCCGTGGTCAGTGTCATTCTGTGCCCTCTGCCGTGCCGTCCCCGTGGTCAGTGTCATTCTGTGCCCCGTGTCGTGCCGTCCCCGTTGGTCAGTGCCATCTCCACATCCCGTGCTGTGCCCCACACCGTGCCAGACGGCTGTGGTTGGCCAGGCGGGATGAGCACACCGGGACGTGGGCTTCTCGCTGCCCTTGCCCACGCGAGGAGGTCCGAGGGACTCGGGGCGGGCATGGCACCGGCAGAGCCATCAGCTCCAGCCTGCACAGGGCTCCACCAGGCTCTGACATCCCCATGGCTGACACCGCTGATTTATCGGCCTCATTAGTGCAGGCCTGGGCCCATCTGGCTGTAATTAGGAGCAGGTCGGCGTCACCTCAGCACCGGTGTCCCTGCGGTCCTGCCATGCACTGCGTGTCCCTGCCGAGCGGTACCGAGACCCCTCGGCCTGCATCGCGGGGGCCGCATCCTGCCGGCGCGGGGGGTTATCGTCGGTGACGTCAGCTGCTGACGCCGATCCACCCCCTCAGCCGCCCGCGGGTTTGGCCGGTGTGACGTGCGCCGTGTGCCGCCACCGCCACCGCTGCCGCCGCTTAACTCTTTCCCTGCCGCCGGTCGAGCGGGGTGCCGGGGTTGGCTGCCCACCCGTGCTGTGGCACCGGGCTCAGCCGGAGCAGGCTGGAGCCGTGACGGCTCACCCCACCAGTGAACCACGGCTGGCCGCCTGCCCACCACGTACTGGCTCTCAGCGGCGTACACTGGGCAAGCCCCATTGTTCCCGGTGCCACCGGCACGTACCGCGAGGCTGCGATGCCCGCGGGGAAGCGGGGACAGGCTGTGACATGGGAGGTGCCGGTGGCACACACAACACAGCCATCCTGTTCTGCTGGGGCAGGGACCAGATGTGGAGGCCCCAGTGTGTCCGGGGCACCCTCCGGCCCTGCCACCGGTGCAGCCACCGTCTAGGTTCAGCCCACGCAGGTCACGGCCTGAGCATCCCTTGAGGGTCGCGCTGAGCCCCCGTGAGCCGGCCCGATTCGTTCGGTTACGGCGCTCTTTTACAGACAGGGCGCGGCCCGGTGCCCATGGCTCGGTACCAGCGCCAGATATTCGGTCCGTGTGCCCAGTCCCGCTGCCGGTGCCCGGGCCCGGTGCCGGTGCTCCGCCTCCTTTTGTGCCCATCGGTCCCCCGGTGGGGCGCGCGCCGCGATGGGGCCACGTNTACCCGCCGGTCGCCCCGGCGACAACGGGACCGGGACGGGGGGAGGGAGGGCCGGGAGTGGGCGCGGCCACGCCTCCCGGGGGGGAGGCCACGCCTCCATATGCAAATGAGACGGCGGGCGAGGACGTCATCTGCAGCCAATGGGGGCTCGGCGCGGTGACGTCAACGCGCCGGCGTCGCATATTTAAGAGGACGCGGGGGCCGCGGCGGCGGCAGACGCGTGTGTGCGCGCGCAGGAGCGGGGCTGCGGCCGGTGCCACCGGCGCCTCCCCCGTCCTCCCCTCCCCCCCCCCCCG
>VWZI01022238.1:22510-41549 GCA_013396835.1 Psilopogon haemacephalus | reverse complement strand
CCTACATGGACCCCAACCCCCCCTCCGGGGAGCTCCCAAGACCCCCTCGGGGGTTCTCCCGAACCCTCCTCCGCGGAGCTGCCGAACCTTCCTCCGGGGCGCTCCCGAATCCTTCTCCGCGGAGCTCCCGAACCCCGCTCCGGGGCCCCACTCGGCACCACGACAGCAGCGGAGCCCTAGCGGGGGTCACGCAAGGGACCCCCGAGGTGGGGCAGGAGCTGTGCCCCCCTGGGAGCAGGGCGTGCGGGTGGGTTTGGGGGGGACAAAAGGGGGTGGGTCACAAGCAGCAAAGCACAGCCCAGGGTCTCGGACCCCGGAGCCAGCGGCGTGAAGAGCAGGGGCAGAAGCACCGAAGGACAAATCACAACTAGAGCTGATTCCAGGCAGGGGGGGAAGCGCTGCGGTCAGGGAGCTGAGCCAAGCACCGTCAGGGAAAGGCAGCCCCGGGGTGTTGGGGGGGGAGCATTTTCCTCCTCGTACACAGGACTTGCGAGCAGAGCTCCGCTGGGGCGGGTGGAGGTTGAGGCAGGGAGATGAGGGATGAGTTGAAGGGCAGTGCTGGAAGGTGCAGAGAGGGCTGAGCGGGACCCCTTTGTGCTCATGCTCCTGGGGAAGGAGAGGCTGTGGCTGGGGAAGGGGCAGCATGGTGGGAGAGAGCAGAAATTCAGCCAAAAGTATATAAAGTCAGTGTTAGGGGAAGCTGGAGTTTGCTGGCCAGCAGAGCTGGGCTGAGCACCATGCACAGCAGCAGGCCATGACTCGAAGCCCAGACTCTCCCAGCTGCTTGGCAGGCCCTGGCATAAGCTGGGANGCGGGGGGGGGGATGTGGACACTGTGGGGTGAGCAGCAGGAGAATCCCCCCCTTCAGCAGCCTGCCCCAGGGTGCAGGGACAGGCTGGCACAGGGGCGAGTGCAGGACCAGTGGAGTTCCCAGGCTGAAAATGTGCCACTGTGAATGGTACAAGAGCCTGGCAGGAAAATTTGGGATGCTGGCACAGACCTCCCCCCTGTTGGGCTCTGCAGAGGTCTTTCAGCACTGGGTCTCCCTGTCCCACTCCTGTGTGCTCACCTCTCCTGCTGGAAATCAGAAGTATTCCCTTAGTTATCCCAACAGCTCTTCCCCAGTGATCCCCAAAGCCAAATGTGGCCTCCACAACTTCCCCAGTGCCTCGCCTGCTCCATCCATGGCACTTGGGTACCAAGCCATGAGTCAGCAGTGGCACCACTGCTCCTCATCCCCAAAGCACCAAACATCAGCAAAACAGAGCCTGGAAGGGGCACACAGGGCAGTGAACGGGGCCTGCACAGATGGGTGCCAGCGCTACAGCAGGAGTGGAGCCTTTGCTCCAGCCCCCCTAGATCCAAACAGATCTGGGGACTAGCCTGGGGTGACATGAGGTGAGGATCAGAGCTGGCTAGGGGAGGAACAGCTTGGTCCCTGCTGGAGGACAGGATGCAGTGAGCACACAGCACCCTGCAGCTTTGCCTGAGGCCAGGTCACCACAAAAGCAGCAGCAAAGCTCCAGCACCCAGCATCCCGGCCTGGGGATGCAGCCTGCAGAGGGAAGAGCCTCTCCTGCAGACCCAGGGGACAGCTACTGCTTGCTTCAGCCAGGCAGGCACAGGAGAACACAGCAAAGCAAACGCCACCATGGTCTTAACAATCAGCCCTGGCCCAGCCACCTCTGTCACCCTTCAAACTCAAGACACAGCAAGTGCCAGGCAGCCCTGAGGGGCAGTGCTGCAGCAGCCCCCAGCTCTTCCTCCCCAGCCCCATCCAGCACCCAGGCTCAGAGCTCTGCACAGTTTGCACACTCAGCTCTCCACACTGAGGCCCCCAGCCCAGCAGCAGGCAGCTCCTTCATTTCATATAGGGCTTGTAGTGTGCAGCAGCCTCCAGTCCCCTCCTGCTTCAGCTGGTGGGAATGGGGAGTCTGCACCAGCATGACCAGCTGCTGCCCAGCACGGGAGGGAGTGGGCCAGCAAAGAGCAGTGCTGGGAACGAGCTGAGCAGAGGAACCTCATTTACAGAGCTGCCACAGCACCAGGGCAGAGCCACCAAAGAGCCAGGAATGAGCTCAGCACCCCATGGGGTCTGCTGGGAAAGGCAATGGGCACCACCACAGAGTTCACAGCTTAGCTGGCATGACCAAGGTGAGGATTCCTTGCCAACTGGATTCTCCCTCCCCTGACAGCAAGACTGAGAGGTGGCCACAACACCAGGGAACCGCAGGGTGAGGTTGGGCATGGCAGGGAGCGAAGCCCTCAAAAGAGAAGCCCTGGGCAGGGGCAGGGTCTGTCCTTCCTAAATAAGTCTGCATGGAGGAGCAGCACCTCTCGTACCAGCCTCTGCCGTGACATCACAGGGAAGAGAAGGTGGAGGGCACAGGGAGCCTCCTCTGCCTCCTCTGGCATCCAGGCAGGGAGCTCCTCACTCACGGCTGCCTGCCCGGGGCAGGGACAACACCGCAGAGCCAAGGAGCTTGGAAATGTAGCTCCACAGTGATGCCAGGTGGGGCGACCTGCCAGCAAGAAGAGGACCTGACCTGCTCATTGGGGGAAGGGGGAGGGGGAGCTGTGTTCACCCCTGGCAATTCAATCACAGCTGGATCCCACCTCCTGGAGGTTGAAGCCCACTGGGAATCAACAGCCCAGCTTCTGTTTGTGTGTCCCATCAGCCACCACAGGTTCTCAGCTACTGACCGACAGGGACATCAGGAACGGTCACGGACATCTCAGAGGCTCTGGAGGGGGCAGGAGCACAGAGACTCAACTATACAGGGTGCGAGAGTCCAGAGCCAGAAAGCAGCGCCCTGGAGAGAAGCTGAAGGCAGCTGTTGTGTTGTGCTTGGGCTGCTCATCTGGCTGGTGGCTGGGAACGGACCGGGTGAGCCAGAGTGACATTCAGGGAGTCGTTGTGCTGCACCAGGGATGTGTGCTTGTAGTGCAAGACCAGGTCCTTGAGGGAGGCGTAGAGGTTGTAGGGCTCCGCAAAGCCGTAGCCGGTCGCCGTCTTGTAGATGACGCAGTGCTTGGTGTCACCATCCACCCTGGGGGACACACACACACACAAGACAGCAGGGGGTCAGCACCACGCCAGGGAGCAGAAGGAGAGCACCCAGGGAGGCCCAGCCTGGCAGCTGATGCCTCTCCAGGGGGTAGCAGCAGCCGCAGCCCGAGGGCTGTGCCGGGCAGACTCACACCACGGAGCAGGCGTAGCAACCCTTCTGGCTGCTCTCGCGGATCAGGAAGGTGCCGTCCCGCTTCCCGCACAGCATCTCCTCAGCCTGCAGCCGGTTGATCTTCCCCACGTACCAGGTCCTCTCCTCGTGGTGGGGCAGCTCCTCCTCGTCGTCCATCATGGAGTATTGGCTGTGGGTGAACACAGGGAGGCTCAGAGCCTTTTGCTTGTGTGGCTTCTTCATCTGCCCCCCGGCACTGCCGGCTGCTGCCAGCCCTTCTGCCAGGGCAGGATCCTTGTAGGGTCCCAGACTGGTTTGGGGGACAAGGACCCTTCAAACTCATCTGGTCCCACCCCCTGCAGTCAGCAGGGACATCCCCAACCAAAGCAAGTGGCTCAGAGCCCCAAACAACCTGACCTGCAATGGTTCCAGGGATGGAACTTCTCCCTCTCTGGGCAAGCTGGGCCAGGGTTTCACCAGGCTCAGCATGACAAATCTCTCTCTTCTGTCTGAGTCTCCCTCTGAGTGGGCTGTGGCCCTAGAGCCCCCCACACCCCGAGGGACACTCACTCTTCTGTCTCGTTCTTGATGCCCAGCCACTCGTTGATTTTCTTCTGTCGAGCACCCTTCTGGGTCAGCCACCTGGGAAATCAATCACAGAATCACCTGGGTTAGAGAAGACCTTTCAGATCACCCCATCCAACCATTAACCCAGCACCACCAGGTCACCACTAAACCTCAGCACCACATCTACAGATCCTTAAATGCATCCAGGGATGAAGACTCCACCACTACCCTGGGCAGCCTGGTCCAGAGGTGACAACCCTTTCGGGGAAGACTTTTTTCCCCAGTGTCCAACCTAACCCTCCCCTGGGCACAACTTGGGGCTGTTCTTTCTTGTCCCATCTCTTGTTCCTTGGGAGCAGAGCCCAACCTCCATCTGGCTCCAGGCTCCTTTCAGGGAGTTGTAGAGAGCAATGAGGTCTGCCCTCAGCCTCCCTTCCCCATGCCTGCTGAATCTGAGCAAATGAGAGCTACCAGTTGTACAGTTTAGGTTACTAGACAAACCAAAGTGCCTAGCTCCAACTTCTATTCCCAAAATGTGAGGTGCCTGTAGAGTGTCAGATTGATGCATCCAATTTCTGGCTAGACCCTTCCTCGTAGGAGTTAGAAGCAAGTTTAAGCATTTCTGAATCTGAGCAATTTTTTTTGGCCAAAATGAGAGATAGCAGTTGTGCATTTGACGTTATCAGCTAAACCAAAGAGCCTAGCTCCAAACTTCTATTCCCAAAGTGTGAGGTGCCTTATTGATAACCCCACGCCTGCTGGCCACCTTATTGATAACCCCACGCCTGCTGGCCACCTTATTGATTACCCCACACCTGCTGGCCACCTTATTGATAACCCCACGCCTGCTGGCCACCTTATTGATTACCCCACACCTGCTGGCCACCTTATTGATAACCCCACGCCTGCTGGCCACCTTATTGATTACCCCACGCCTGCTGGCCACCTTATTGATTACCCCACGCCTGCTGGCCACCATACTGATTACCCTACACCTGCTGGCCACTTTATTGATAACCCCACGCCTGCTGGTGACCTTATTGCTGATCCAGGCCAGGATGCTGTTGGCCTTCTTGGCTGCCTGGGCACACTGCTGGCTCACATTGAGGCAGCTATCAACCAACACCCCTGCAGAAGCTGAGCTCACAGCCGGCAGGGTGCCAGCAAGGGCCAGGCACCGCTGGCACAGCCATCAGCAGAGGGCAGCAGCTGCCGTGCGCAGGAGCTGAATGCTGCCGGCCTCGCTCCTCCACCCAGCAGCCGCCTACAAGCAGGTCTGACAAGCCCCAGCGCCCCGGAGGAGCCAGCTGGGTGGCCTCAAGCCAGGCCGGAGGGCAGCAGGGGCCTGCTCTACGTACACCAGGTACTGGTCCCGCAGCTTGCGCAGCTGCATCAGGTCTGGCTTGAGGCTGTTCATGCGCTTGTCGATCTCCCTGTTCTCCGAGGCCTGCTTCTTCAGGTCCTGCTCCAGCTTCATCTTGCTGTCGTGGATCTCTGTGATGCGAGACTTGAGCTTCTCCGAGTTCATCAGGATGCTGCGAGAAGGGAGCAGGGGTTCAGGCTGTGAGCCAGAGCAGGGGAGGAGAAGGAAGCCTCCTGCCAGCTCCAGCCCACGGCAGGCTGCTGGAGACCAGGACTGCACATGCCTCGGCCCCGTGCTGGGCTGGGATCATCCTTCCAGCCCCCAGAGCTTGTCCCCAGTCAGGGCAGGTCGCCACCAGCCCCTGTCCTCACCGCTGCACCTCCTTCTCATTGCCCTCACGCCGGAAGCGCTCGATGTACTCCTTGCTGCACTTCTCCTGCGTCTGGCACTGCTCCTCGAAGATCTTGATAGTCTCGTTGAAGGCCTCGATTGCTGTCCTCTTCATCTGCAGCTCCTGCAAAGGGAGGGCACAGCTGAGGCTGGGGAGCAGGTTTGGGGCAGCTCTCTGCTCATTCACATTCCCTTCTTCCTTCTCCCCTTGCTGCAGCCAAAACATCCCCCCCTTGGAACCTCATTCTCTAGAGGAATCCTCTCAAGCCCAGCAGAAGACAAACAGGGCAGAGGGTACCCAATTTCTGCTCTACTCTGGGCACGGTGGTGCAGCTCCCTGTGGGCAGGGAACATTGGTACCCTCCCATACCTGGGATGTGCGTGTGTACTCCTCGTAGAGCAGGTCATACTCCCAGCTCTTGTCCTGGTACTGCTGGTGATAGACCTTCAGCTGCTCCCCGACGGCTTCCACGCTGTCCTCCTTCACCACTTGGTCCTGCCGCCAAGCACAGCCTCAATCAAGACCTCCTCCTGCCCCCACAGCTCCCCCCAAAGGCAGGCAGCTAGCCCCACAAAAGACCCCAGCCCCGCAGGGTGCCCGCTGCCCTGCAGAGCCAAGGGTGGGACACTGCTCTCTGCCAAAGGGCCAGAGGTGAAGGAGTGAGTGACCCCACAGAGCCAAGGGTGGGATTTTGCTCTCTGCCAAAGGGCCAGAGGTGAAGCAGCGGGTGCCCCCAGTTCAGGCTGCACTAACCAGCCCTGAGGCATAGGCCTCACCTGCTGGTACTTGGAGATGGGGTAGAGCAGCCTGGTGTCCAGCTTGGCGTTGTACTGGGCCAGCGACTCGTGCCGGTAGTGAGTGATGAGCTCCACGACGGAGCCGAAGGTGAGGGGCTCGGAGAAGCCATATTTGCCCTCCCGGTGGAAGATCTTGATCAGCTTGTTATTGCCTCCCTTCCTGTGGCAAGCGAGGCAGAGGAGAGGGCACTTAGCACCACTCCAGCACCCCAGCCCAGCCTGACGGCCAAGCATCCAGGCAGGCAGGAGCGGTGCGGTCCCCACCTGAGCGTCAGAGTGTACTCCCCCTGGATCTTGCTGGAGGCGTCGCGCACCAGGAAGGTGCCATCCGGCGTGTCCCGGAGCTTCTCGTTCACCTCCTCCCTGTGAGGAACACGACTGTCAGGGCCTGACAGGTGCAGACAGAGCTCTCCAGAGAACTCCACGGAGGGAGCACCTGGGACGGCTGCTGCCTGACCCCTCCTTACCGGGAAATGTCACCCCAGTACCACTCGGCGTCCTGCAAGGGCACACTGTTCCCGTTGGCCAGGCTGGCTGCGCTGGGCTTCGGCTTCGGAGGTTTTGGAGGCAAAGCTGCAAGAGAAAGGGGGCAGAAGCAGGGTGAGGCCAAATCCCAGATTCCCAAAGGCAGTCCCTTGGAGCGCTGAGTCCTTTTTCCCTGCAGTGGTTATCCCAGGAAGCCCCCTTGATTGTCACGCTGCCTGGACCTGCTGCAGGCACATCTAGAGGTGAACTCCCTGGGCTGGCCTCCGGGCACAGCTGGGCTACAGAAATGCCCTCGGCAACCTGCTCACGGGGGCAGAGGTTCCATGCTCACAAGGAAGCCAAGGAAGGGGCATCTCAGTACCTGGGGGCAACTGCTCCGGCTCCAACTCCTTTGTCTGCAGAAGCATCTCCAGGAACAGCACGGAGAAGTCAGGGCTCAGCTCTGGGCTGCGGGGTGAGAGGAGCCAAGTTACAACAGCAGCTGTGGGGGAGAACTTGGCACTGCTCCCACATCCCTCCCCAGGCAAAAGGGCGTCCAGGGTGAGCTGGTTCATCTCAGCTGCTGCACCTCAGGCGGACACTGAAGCTCTGCCCTGGCTCTTGAGTCCCAGCTGCCTGTGCCGCCAGCAGGTTAATGCCAGGTGCAGCGGGCAGGGGCTGTGGGCAGCACTGTCACAGGTCAGGCTGCTCACTCTGGCAGGGCGCAGCGGCCCACGCCTGGCCAGAGCCCCACGGCCTCACGTACCTGGCGCCAGGCAGCCGCAGGAGGAGGGGGCCGAAGATCTCTGCCAGGGCCCGAGGGTGGAGGCTGTTGCTGTCTGCCTGCTGCGATACCTTGCCCAGATGCCGGAGCAGGAACTGCAGGGTGAGTGTGTTCTGGAGCGGCACTGCAGGCGACTCCAGCGCCAGCAGCAGCTGCTTCCGGCAGCTCTCGGGCTGGGACACCTCTGGGGACAGAAGGGGACAGGGGGGAGGGGCTGGGACAGCAGTGCCACAGGCTCTGGCTGCCTTCACGGCGCGGAGCAGCGTTGGCAGCAGACCCCATGGGGACAGTGGTTACCTCAGTGCCACAAACGTGCCTGTGTCACCCAGCCACACGCTCCCAAGCGTGGCCAGGGGAAGCTCTTACCCTGCAGGACACGAAGGACATCTCCATGCACTGACACCGGCACCACCGGGGAGGGCAGGTCCTGCAGGTAGCCTCGCAGTGCCTCGCCCAAGGAGTGCACGTCAAAGGGCTCCAGGTCACCCAAGGTCCAATCTGCCAGGGCACACAGCTCCCATGGGTGATGGGCACAGCGCTGGGCACCCAGTGGCAACTCCAGTTCTGCCAGCACCCATCCCAGACACTGTAGCACACCGCCCAGGCAGCCAAGCAGCCCACATGACAGAGGAGGCCTAGAGGTACCCCCATGCATCCCAGCAATAAGCCTGCTCTGGGAACTCAGGCAGGGGGGTCAAGGCCATTTTGGGTGCCCACAGCCTTTGCCCTGAGCTCTGCCACAGGAATCCTGGGCATGCGTGGCTGAGGTGAGAGATTTCCTTCCCTGCTGCTGTCAGAGGCAAGCACAGACTGACCAGCCCGGGAGAGAGGTCTCCCTCAAACCATCCCACCTCAAACCATCCCACCTCAAACCATCCCACCAGTACAAGGTGTGAGCTGTGTGGACAGCACACAGGCCCCACAAGGACAGCAGGAGATGAACAGAGGAGGGCACTTGCTGGCCTGCAGTCCCCAAGCAGGCAGCACCACATCCCCTCACCGCAGAGTGTCCCCTGCCCCATCCATCCACGCAGGATGGCGATGTGCCAAGGGCAGCCCAGCCCCATGGGCAGGGTGCTGGGAGCCAGGAGCTGCCAGGAGCTGCCGGGAGCTGCCGGGAGCTGCCGGGAGCTGCCGGGGCTGGCCTGTCCCGGTGGTTGCTGGCACTGTCCCGGCACTAACCCGCCCCAGCTGTGCCCGCTGCACCGCGCTGATTCTTACCGGTTCTCAGCGCCTGCCGCAGCTCGCAGCCAGATGTCCTGTACAGCATCTCACTGTCCAGCCCTGCCAAAGCCAAGGGATGCCATCAGCTTCAGCCCTCCCTACCTGCACCCTTTTGGTGCCAGCCTGGCAGCCCCATGCCTGCAGCACAGCTAACCAGGCCTGGATGGTGCTTGAGCCAACCTCCCACAGCCCCCTTTGGCCCCAGGACACCCAGTTCTGTGCCTCCAGTTCTCCAGCACGGCAGATTTGGGATGGAAGCACTTCCTAAAGCCCAGCACCCCCCTGGGTGGAGGTGTAGGTGTCCTGCGTGCAGACCCAGAACCCTCACCCTGGGGTGCAGTGGGGTCATGCCCAGCTCTGGGGAACAGTGTCCTAAGGCAGAGAGGCACAGGGGAACCTCCCCGGCTGCAGGCAGCTGTCCCTGCACGTCCCACAGAGCTCAGCCCAATGCCAACAGCCTTTACAAACAGCTGCTGCCCCCTCTGCCCTCACTGTTGGGGGGGGAGTTAGGGGTGTCAGCCCCTCAGAGCTCAGCACTGCCCCTTACCTTTCTTCTCAATAGCTTCCACCAGCTTCACCAGCAGCGGTGGTGCAATCTCAGGGGGGCTGAACTGCTCCTGCAAGTCCGGGAGAGGAGACCCTAGGGAGGGAAGAGGGAAGGAGAGAAGAGGTCACTCTCAGCTCAGCCTCCCACAGATGCTCTGCTGTGGAGCTGCACCAGGGCACAACCAATGCTGCTCCTGACACTGAGGCAATGAACATGGCATGGAGGCTGTGAGGAACTTGTGAGCTGGCCCAGAAACCAGCACAGCCGAGCCCAGCCCTGCTCCGACCCCTGATGGGCTGTGCACAGTGGGATCCCTACAGCTCCCAGGGAGCCCTGGAGGCAGAGCCTGTCCTCCTGGGGCTGTGGCACCCCAGGCAGGCAGTGTGGGGTTCTCAGAGCTCCTGGGGCTCAAGCCAGGTTTGAGCCCTGCCCAGCAGAGGCTGTGTGGGGTTGGGGGGGGAGCTGCGATTCCCGCAGCACTGGAGCAGAGAATGCTGTGTCAGCACATTCCTGCCCCTGCCTGCTGGCTGCGAGGGGAAACCAGCCCCTGCCCCCCACTCCCTGCCAGCCCACAGCCTGGCTGCAAGCTGCCAGCGGGCACAGGCAGCCCATGGCATGGGACAGAGGTGCCCTCAGTCCTGAGGGGCTGGGGGGGGTCTATGTCTCCACTGTCAGTTCCAGATCTCAAGCTCCTGGCTCTGGTGATCCTGCCCCTGCCTGCACAGTGAAACCAGCCCCTGCCCCTCCCTCCCTGCCAGCCCACAGCCTGGCTGCAAGCTGTCAGCGGGCACAGGCAGCCCATGGCATGGGACCAAGGTGCCCTCAGTTTTAGGGGGCTGGGGGGGGTCTAAGTCTTCACTGTCAGTCCCAGATCTCAAGCTCCTGGCTCTGGTGACTCTTCCCCTGTGCTGCAGGGGTGACACACGCTGGGCTCAGGGCAGGCAGGGCCAGGGAGGCAGCTGCCAGAGGGAAGTTTGCCGAAGGATAAGCGGTGCCAGGCCCTGCCTTGCTTCCAGCTGAGCACCAACTGGTACAGGAGGCTCCTCTGGGCTGGTCGACGGCCTGAGGGAGCCCACGGTCAGCAAGGACACCCAGCACGCTGCGCCCAGTGGGAAGGCAGAGCCAAGAGGCTGCTCCCCGTTGCGAAACAGCTCCGCTGCCACGGCTCTGACCCCAGCTCGCCCGGTGTGGTCTCGCCAGGAGGCTCAGCAAGCCGAGACGCTGCACCCAGCCAGGCCTCCTGTGCCCACGGCCCCGCAGGGAGGCAGAGCAGCATCTGTCAGCACAGGGCAGCAGCGGGGCAGGCACCCAGCGGTCCTGCAAAGGCTTGTGCTGCCGGGGCGGGGGTAACCCCCCCACCAGAGAGAGCCCCTGGGCGCGGGAAGGGGCCCAGCACAGCGCTGGTTGGGGTGGAGGAACTGCGGGCGAGCTGCCAGGCTGGCAGCTCAGAGCCTGACCCTTGGGAAGGGCTGAAAGCAGAGCAAACACTGGCGCTGCCCACGTGTCCCGGCCGGGAATGTGCTGCTTCAGCAGGCAGCAGCTTGCCTGTAGCGCGGGCAGGCTGCGCTGGAGCCAGCAGCAGCAGCAGCAGCAGCAGCAGCTCCACTCTGCAGCCTGGGCTGCCGTGAACAGGCTGCCATGAGCAGGATACCATGAGCTAGGCTGCCGTGAACAGGATACCATGAGCTAGGCTGCTGTGAACGAGGCTGCCATGAGCAGGATACCATGATCGAGGCTGCCATAAGCAGGATACCATGAACAGGCTGCCACGAGTGAGGCTGCCATGAGCAAGGCTGCCATGAACAGGCTGCCACGAACAGGATACCATGAACAGGCTGCCACGAACAGGATACCATGAACAGGCTGCCACGAACAGGATACCATGATCGAGGCTGCCACAAACAGGATACCATGAGCAGGATACCATGAGCAGGCTGCCATAAGCGAGGCTGCCATGAACAGGATACCATGAACAGGATACCATGATTGAGGCTGCCATCAGCCAGGCTGCTATGAACAGGCTGCCACAAGCCAGGCTGCCATGAGCCAGGCTGCAGCCCTACGGAAATGTTTCTCTGCTTCATTTTCCACCGGCAGCGGAAGGCAGCAGCAGCAGCAGCAGCAGTTGTAAATCCAGCGGCTGTGAGCGCAGGGTCCCGGCCCCCTGCAGGGCCAGGTGACAGCCATGGCACTGGCCCTGCTCTGTGTGTGACACCAGGGAGCTGGGGGAGCCTGACCAGCTCGGGGCAGGAGCTGGGAAACACCAACAGTGAGCTCCGTGGGGCAGGCAGGAGACAGCTCTGAACCCCCTCAGCTGCAGAGCACAGGCTTGGCTCCTGCATAGCTTCTCAGCTGCACCAATGTGGGAGTGAGTCCAGAGGAGGCCACCAAGATGTTCAGAGGGCTGGAGCACCTCTGCTATGAGGACAGGCTGAGAGAGTTGGGGCTCTGCAGCCTGGAGAAGAGAAGGCTTCAAGGAGACCTTAGAGTAGCCTTCCAATATCTGAAAGAGAAGGCTGGGGAGGGACTATTGACAAGGTCTTGGAATGACAAGATGAGGAGAAACGGGTTTGAAGTGGCAGAGGGGAGATTGAAACTGGATGTTGGGAGGAAGTTGTTTGCAGTGAGGGTGGTGAGACATTGGCACAGGTTGCCCAGGGAGGTTGTGGAGCACAACCTCCCTGGACGTGTTGACGACCAGGTTGGATAAGACCTGGGGGCACTTGTTCCAGTGGGAGGTGTCCCTGCCTATGGCACAGTGGGGGTTGGATCTGGCTTAGCTTTAAGGTCCCTTCCAACCTAAACCATTCTACCATTCTAAGACTCTAAATGTCTCCCACCAGCAGCCTGTCAGGCTGCACACCAGATGGCCATGGGCATTGCAACTGCCACGCTGCAGGCCCTGGCTCTGGGAATGCACCCAGTGGGGACAGGCACAGGGCTGGCAGCCCCTCGTCTGCCCTGCTCTGTCCTCGGGCAAGCTGCCTTTGAGGTTCTTTCCCAGCCACATCTTTTCTGCGTGTCAGGAGCTCTGGCACGTTTCTTCCACAGCCCAGAGATCTCCGCCTCTGCACGGAGCAGCGGCTTTGACCAAACCCAGCTTGAGAAGGAGAAGAGGAGGAGGAGGAGGAGGAGGAGGAGAGAGCCTGCGAAGGCATAAATACAGCCCCCGAGGGAGCGCAGGGCTGGATGCAGGCAGGGCCAGCACTCCACCGCAGAGCATGTCCCAGGAGGAGCTGCTTTCTTGGAAAGGCAGGTTGTGAGGGGATGACTCAGGTCAGCAGCTCTGCTGCCAACCCAAACCTGCGCCCGGCCCCATCCCCACCCTCTGGAGATGTTTCCCGGGGCCACCCCTCCAGCTCCCAGCACAGGAGGCAGCTGCAGGGAGCTGCACCAGCCCCACTGCCCCTGACTTCTGAGACAGGGGCTCCTTTCCATGCCCCAGGACCCCAGAGAGGCTTCATGCAGCTAGAAGCATCAGATGAGACAGCTGCAGCTCCCAGGCAGAGTGGGACAGGGAGAGGGCACAGAGCTGCCAGCCAGGAGTGTGCTTGGATGCCCACCAGCTCCTGCTGCTGGCCCACGGGCACTGGCATGAGGTCTTCTGCAAGGCACGGGGAGGCCAACTGTGGCTATCAGCCCTGTTTGCCACCTCAGGGCACCCCAGGGCTGCTAAGCCTGGATTTACGTGCCTGGGAGCCAAAGAACACAAGCAAGGGCAGCTGCCACAGCTCGAGGGGCAGCACTGTGGCACAGCACTGTGGCACAGCAGCTCTCCCAGCTCCCGGAGCAGGTCTGTGCCAAGCCCAGTGCCGGCTGAGAGGCAGAGGCAGGTGCAGGATGGCCCCTGCCCAGCCCGAGGGTGCCTGCCCAGCCCCAGCTAGAGCCCCATGATCCACGGGAGGGACGGGTGCCAGACAGACAAGCAATTAGCTCCAGTTCTCAGAAGTACTCTTTTAGACCCTGACTTTTCCTCTCTTGCCCAGAGACAAGTAATTGTGTGTCTCAGCGGGGCTGAGTGGCTCTTGGCAGCGAGCAGTGCCCCGGGCACTCCAGAGGCACAGGCAGGGAGGTGGTTGGGAGAGGTCAGGACTTATTCCAACAGGGAGAGAGCAAGGCAAAGCCCTCGGGGGAGCAGGGAGGGGGACTGAGAACCACGAGAATCCTGCCTGGTTACAGGCCAGAGAGGGAGAAGGATCTTGGGGAGGGAGGAGTGAGCCAGGGCTCGCCCCAAGCAGCGCTGCTGAGCAGCTGGAGGAACAATGTGCTGAGAGCGCTCAGCCAGGAGCATGCCTGAGTCCACGGCCTCCAGCCGGGGTGGGGAGGGTGATCCAGGGTGCCCAGCTGGCCTCGAAGCCACCCACATGCCCCGAGTATCACAGGGCAGGAGCAGAGGAAGCACACAGCAGAGCTTACCTTGCTCCAGGGCCTCCTGCGGCCGGCCCCCAGTGGCCCCCGGCGTGGCGGGCAGGGGTCTTTGCACTCGGGGCCGGTGGGAGGGGACAGAGATCTTCACAGGCCCCACGTACTCCACGTAGGTGCCAGGGAAGTCTCCCTTCTGCTTGGTCCTCTCGTTGACGCCCAGGATCCACCCAATCTGGTTGGGGGTCTGCTCGTCCCCATCTTTGAAGCCCAGGGCTTGCAGAGCCCCCTTGCTGACCACCAGGATGTCCCCGGGCAGCAGGTCAATGTCCTCCTCGCGCTCCTTGCGGTAGGGGTAGAGCGCGCGGTACTGGAAGCCGTCGGTGCTGCCCATTTCTGTGGCAGGGGAAGGGCTCTGCGTGGGAGAAGCAGCAAGTTTCGGGTGGAAGAGGAGGGATCTCAAGGACAGCTCTCCCCCATCAGCTCTCTGAACGTCTCTGCATGAAGCAGCACCCCAGCGACCCGGTCCGGCTGCCCCGGCAGGCTTAGGTGCAGCCCCTTTTCCTCAGCTTGAAACCCCGATTCAGCCAAATGATGGAGCACAGGGAGAAGGAGACAAACATAATCCAGCACTGGTCAGCGGGCATGCAGCGAGGAAACAGATCAGGAGCTGCTCCGCCGAAAAAGGAGGGGGGTTGAAGTCCAGAGGGCAAAGGCAGAGCGGGCTCCCAGCCCCGAGCAGCCTGGCACACTTCGTCTTCCTCCCCAGCACCTGCAGAGAGAAGAGAAGTTGTCACTGCACAGCAGGCACCACCACTCAAGCTGGGGGTTTGTCTGAGCAGCTGAGAGAGGCAGGACTCGTTTCCCTCCTGCTACCTGCTGAGGATGAGCCCTGGATCTATCCGGGACACTCCAATAGCAGTTACTCCCAAAAGCCTGAGAGGAGCCAGCAGCTGGGGCAGGAACTGCTCTGCATCCCAAAGAGGCTCCCTCCTGCCTCTCCAGCTCAGCCTCCTCGCAGCACTTATGCAAACAAGAAGGCAACAAGTGGGACAAAACAGCCTTTATGCAGGAACTTTTGCATACAGAAAAGGGTGACCCTGCAAGCACCAGCTGGAGGCCCTGAATAGGAGCAAAACAAACAGATTTAACCTTTTTTCTTGTTCAATCAATTCAATTTCACAGTTCACCTTCACATCTCCCTGTGCAATCCCCCACAAAGGCATCTGCTGAAGGTAGCTGCCCACAAATGGAGGTTAACCAAGCTTTCAGCGAGAGGCTTTGGAGATGCTTTGCCATTCCCACAGAGCAGCACTTCAAAGCCTGGCTCTGAGCAAAGTAAATTTTTTGAACTTTGCAAAAGCAGCAGCAGCAACAGCAGCAAGCGCAGGCACAGGCTCTTTGTGCAGAGATGGAGGTGAGAGGAGTTTAAAACGATCTTTAGAAGCCTTCGAGTCTCCTTGGAGCTGCTCGCTGCCTTTCGGCTATTTGGCGAGAAACAAGAACGCGCAGCCTGCCCTGCCCAGAAATCTACCAAAAGGCACCAGCCTGGGTTGGAACATGTTGGGAAGGGATGGATGGGTTGGGGCATTCCCACCAGCCAGCCAGGTCCTCCTTTTCCCACCTCCTCCCGGCCTCCCCGGCCAGCTTTCTACCTCCTCCAGCACTCCCAGTTCCCCCGACGAAGGGCCGGAGCGCTGGGGCAGCCTTCCCAGCTTCACCCCGAGCCTGCTGGAACACCGCAGATCCTCTCAATGGCTTGAGCCAAATCCAGCTCGAACACTCGAGCCCCATCTGAAAACTATTAGAGAGCAGGAAGGCGCTTCTCAGAGCTGCGGGAGCCTCTGCAGAGGGAGGAGAGGAGGCAAAGGGAGCCAGGGCACCCTTCCCAGCGGGGTCACGGCGCCGCGCCAAGGCTGCTCCGACCGCTGGAGAGGCACCAACGCTGGTGATCTGCAGGATTTCAAAATAACCCTTCCGGGCCAGCAACGCAGCACAGTTCCCAAAGCAGCTCCAAACCCTTCTTTCCTCCTGCACGTGCTACCAGAAAGCTTGGGATCGGTGTGGGGGCCCCAAGAGGAGGCAGCTTCAGCGCTCCAACCCAGCCCCGCGCTGCCAGATCCTTCCCCTGATGAAAAAGGGCAGAAAGGAGCTGTGGCAGATGAAGCCCACACAGCAGCCGGGGCCCCAGCTCAGGCAAGCATCCCAGCTTGGCCAAAAGCAAGCAGGCACTGCCCTCGGGCAGGTAGGACACTTGCAGCCAGGCTCTAGCGGGTACGGAGCAGAACTGAGCCCGATCTGGGTCACCGGAAAGCTGCCGCGGAGCTCAAGGAGCACCACCAGGCTACAGGACTCATGGAGAGCCCCCCGGGGACTGGGAGTGTTCGCAGGAGAAGCAGCACATCCCAGCAGGGCTGTCGTGCGAGCTCCCAGCGGGCTGGGCCAGCGGCGGCAGGGAGCTCGCAGCAGAGCCCACAGCAGAGCCTGCACTTCTTCCCCAGGCCAACTGTCCCCGGCCAGGAAAAAATTACTTCATAATCCAGAGCATAAAGAGAGATTTATGGCCAGGCTGGCTGCCTGCCCCTCACCCTCCGAGCGCTGCCTCGCAGGGTTTGGTGCAGCCGGACCGGCAGCGCCAGTGGCACTGCCAGAGGCCGGAGCGGTCGCTGCCCGCTGGGGAAGGCACCAGCAGCTCCCGTCCCTCCTGGAGACCCCCACGACGTACCCCGAGACAGCCCAGCCCAGACCCGGCCGGCTCGATGCTCCCTGCAGGCACCTCCCCTGCTTCCAGCTGCAGATCGCAGCCCCACTGCAGGCGCCTCAGACAAGCCGGTGCAGCCGAGGGAAGCTGGAAGGACAAAACCCAGCCCTGGCAAACTCGTTCAGTGGCTTTTCAAATCAGAGCTGCGGGCAGGGTGGGAAGAGCAGAGCTCTGGAGCACCCAGGCCGCCCCAGAGAGCAGGTCCCGCAGCTTCTGCCGCACCACGCAGCTCCCCCAGCTCCTGCCCGACCTTCTCCCCCGCTGTGGGGACACAGAGCCAGCTCCGTGCCACCAGTGGCACACGAAAAAGCACAGAGAACCTCGGGCCAGCCTGGCCCTGGCGCAGCCTCACCTGCCTCCTGCACGCTCAGCCCACACGGGGATGAAGCGCCCACCACTGAGGGCGGGAAGCCCCCCAGGAACCCCAAATCCACACGGCTGACACCGCTGCTGTCTGCTCCAGGGGTGCCGCTTGTCCTGTCCTGTCCCCTTGTCCTGTCCTGTCCCCGAGCCGGGCGGCAGCTCCCAGGCTGAGCCACACGCGTGGGACGGCGGCTGCGGGGCAGCAGCGTTTGCAGCCCAAGCCAGAGGAACTCGAGAGCCCCCAGCAGCTCTTGGGAGGGAAGGGGAGGTTGGGAAGCAGAGCCCGGGACAGGCAGGAGCCTGTCGGCTGGGAGCACCCCGAGCCAGGGCTCTGCGTGCGCAGGAGAGCAGCAGCAGCTTGCCAAAAGATTTCAGCTGGGCCAGGCTCCAGGTTTGCTCCAGCTCTCGGAGAGGAGCCTCGTGTGTCCGTGCTGGCCCAGCACTTGCTTGGGCTGCTCCGAAAATCCCAAGCATCAGACATGGAAATACCTTTGGTAAATCTATCTCGGCACCCAGAGAGACAATCCCGCGATTCATTACGGCTGTCAATACTGGCTTTGTCTTAATGCGTCGGTTTGAAACAAAAAGCACATTACCAGGCCTTTTGTGTGTGCCCAGCACATAAATAAAAAAAGCATCTTAACGTTTTAAATGTGGTCCCTGTGCTTTCTAACCCAGTTCCAAAGGCAGTTCAAAGTGCAGCTCGACTCGGAGCGAGCCCAAGCGCTGCTCTTGCCTCCAAGCGAGGCGAAAGAGCACAGGAAAATATTTAGCAGAAATCTGCTGACAGCAACCCCCCACAGCCCTTCAAGTTCCAGCAGATCCCCGGCGAGAAAAAAAAAAAAAACCCGAAAAAAAAAAAAACCCCAACCTGGGCTCCGAGCTGCAAAACGCTGCCTTTAAGGGGTGACGGAAGGGGGAGAGCAGCAAAACCTTCCCTTCCACAGCGGAGGGGACGACGCAGTGGCGCCCGCCAGCCTCGCACCCTGTCGTGACAGCAGCTGCGACATCGCCGCTGAGCCAGGGCAGGCAGAGCCAGGACAGGCAGACATGAACCCATCGGCGCACTCACACAGCCCACCCTGCCCCTGCTTCTCGCAGGAGGTGCCCAGCAGGCAGCGAGTCACGGCAGAGCCAAGCACACCTTGGGTCACACTGTGCACACAAGCACCCAAACCCTGGAGCGGCAGCGGGGCAGGAGGGTGGGCACATGGGGATGGGGCACAGCACAACAATCCCTGCTCTCCAAGGCAGCTCCCCGGGGCTGGCTCCCTCCCAGCCCTGCCAAAGAGGCTGGATGAGAACTCCCCAAGGCTTGAAGCACCAGTGAGGCCACGGTGGAGGTGGCAATGCCACGAATGAGATGAGTAAGCCCGCAGGGAACTGGCGTGGGCAGGAAGCGGAGCTGGACCTGCTCCATGAGCTGCCCCTGGGGAAGCAGCTGGAGGAGAGGGCAGAGCCGGAGCTGTGCCAGGGACTTGAGCTGCCAGGCTGGGACGGCCAAGGCACTGCCAGGCCAGTTGGCACTTTCCTCCAAAGGGGAAAAAGCAGCAGGGGAGGTGAGTTACGTGGAGAACCCTGGCCAGGCTGGTCTTGGTGTCCTGAGAGTGACCGCATCACAGAGGTGTGAGGCCACTTTCACCTCTTACCAAGAAATGGTGCCCATGCCGAGCCAGAGCAGTGGCATCAAGCAGGCTGGGGACAAGGAATAGTCACTGCTCATTCCATGAAGCCCAAGGATGTGAAGGAGTATCTGAAACATTTCACTGAAGAATGAAATGTTATGGTCAGCAGGGACCTTGAGGAGCTTCGTACCTGCCTTGGTGTCACTGACACCTTCCTCTCTCCTCAGAGATCTCACCAGCCTCCCCCAGGGCTGAACAAGCACAGTGCCTCAAGCAATGAGATCTACTCCATACTGTCTCATACAGTCCAGAGGCTTCTCCTACATCTTCCCTGCTTCAGTTAAAGCCTGCCCTGTCTCACTCACCCCAGGAGCTTTGTCCTCCTCCCTTTCACTTGGCCACAGCCTTTTACCTGGCAGCGCTGAGCAAAGATGGACCAAGCACCCCGGCAGCAGCAGCAGCACCATTTCACTCCAGCTGCCTTCACGCCAGCCCCCATGCAGCAAGAACGCTTTGCTTCCATTTTAGGAGCAGTCATGGGGCTGAGTTTAGGGACTTTTCTCAGAAATAAATCCAGGAGCTGTATTTTTGGCTCACTCCCTCCCTCA
>VWZI01022237.1:73663-108817 GCA_013396835.1 Psilopogon haemacephalus | reverse complement strand
CTAAACCATTCTATGATTCTATGATCCTCTTGCCCCCTGCAACCCCTTTAGCTCTTGCTGAGCATTGATGAGGTCCCCTCTGGGGCTGCTCTTATCCAGGCTCAACAGCCCCAGGGCTCTCAGCCTTTTCTCCTCACAGAGATGCTCCAAGACCCTTAGCATCTTCATAGCCTTCATTGGACTCTCTCCAGTAGTTCCCTGTCTCTCTTGAACTGGGGGAGCCCAGAACTGGACTAAGGACTCCAGATGTGGGCTGAATAGGGTAGGGTAGAGTGTGTGTGACCTCAAACTTCTGGTCACACTCTTCTTGATGCACCTCAAGACACTGTTTGCCTTCTTGGCCACAAGGGCACATTGCTGGCTCATGGTGAACTTCCTGTCCCACAGCACTCCCAGGTCCTTCTCCATGAAGATGCATCCCAGCAGGTTACCCTCACCTGTACTTCTGCAGGTGATTGTTCCTCCCCAGGAGCAGGACTCTACACTTGCTCTTGTTGCAGAATTGAATTTGGCTCATTTTTTAAAAATAGGATGATTAAAATGTCTGGGAATTCAGAAAATGTTCTTTATCAGCATCCCAGCCTTTTTAGTTCTGTAGGGAGGTTTGGGATTACCTCTGTTTTCTGCTTTGTTTCATCTTTGATGCTCAGAAAATTCCTCTGAAACCTCATGATAAACAGCAGAAATGCTCTTTATTTTTGCATAATCATACTTACACTGTCAAAATGTTATTTTGGAGTGCCTAAATAGAAAATTTGATGATCTCAAATGCTACTTGATAATGTGTATGCTAGGGTTTCAGTAGGTCTTTTTAATTTTGTGGCCAATATGAAGTGGTTTGTAACTTACTTTACATTTTGACCATCTGTGGAAAAAAACCATCAAGTGAGATGTGCTTTATTGCATGTTAATCTACCATCAACTACTCTGATACATATTTACCTCCTGCAAGTTGTTGTGAAGGTACACCATAGCACTCTGCAGCTTTGTTAGGTCTCTTCATCCCCAGTTTGGATGCCAAGACATTGACTACCACTTGCTATTCACAAGTTCCTGCCATTGTAGTGACATCTTGATTAGGAAGGAATTTTTAGTGATGAGAGTGATGAGACATTGGCCCAGGTTGCCCAGGGTGGGTGGTGGATGCCCCATCCCTGGAAACATTCCAGGTCACGTTGGACAGGGCTGTGAACAGTCTGCTTTATTGGAAGATATACCTCTTGTCCACATCAAGGATGTGCCTTTACTTTGGGGAGCACAGGGTGAGAGTAGAACTGAAAGATGTTCACAATAGGAGACCATTTGGGGAAGAAATCCTTCCCCAAGAATAAGTTGCCCAGAGGAGCTGTGGAGTCTTCAAGCCTGGGAGTGTTCAAAACCAGATTCCTCAAGGCTGGATGAGGGCTTGAGCAACCTGGGGTAGTGCGAGGTGTCCCTGCCCATGGCAAGGGATGTGGAAATAGATAATTTTTCGTGCCACTTCCAAGCCAACCAGTTCCATGATTCTATGATTCTCAGTTACAGGAATGTTGTTGGCTAGTGGAATTCTACCTTAAAAGAATGTTAAATCTTGGTTTCAATGGACTGGCAGTGGCAGCATTGTTATTCTTCTAATTTTCTTACATGGCAGACAGTAACAAAAGTTTTATTTTCTTTTTCCTGCAAACCCAATGGACATCCAGTGGGAAAAAAAAAAAAAAAAAAGACCAAAACAACTCTTTTCAAGCATTCAGAACGGTCAAAATTAATAACTTTTTTATGCAAACAAATAAATATCCTGGATCTCAAGCTTGATTCAGTGAAGTGCATGTTAAAATGAAATTATTCTCTGACACATCCAAAGTGGAGAAGCAGTGTTTCTGCTGCAATTTTCTTCCCATTGTAATGATTGATTTCTGTCACCAGTTTTTAAAACCTTTGACATGAAGCAACCAATTTCTTCTATTTAAATTATTTTGTATCTTTTATAATAATAATAGTTGCTCTCACCAGTCACTGGGAAAGAATTTAAAAAAAAAAAAAAAGAAAGATTCCTTAATTTGCCAGAGAACAGAATGGTTTTGTCAAAAAATAAGTACCGTGTGGGTTTCTATCATCTCCTGGTTGGGACTGGCACGGTCTTTCTGAGAGATGTCTGAGATCTCTTCACACTGTTTCACTCAGAGCTGATCAAGAGAGTGAAATCAGACATGGACCTGACACTAATTTCACAGGAAAAATTCACAGATCACAATGAGCATATCTCTGAAAGAGGAGCAAGAAATATTAGAATATATATATTCTTTATCAATTCTGACAGTGCAGTCGTAGAGTTATTAAAAGTCAAAGAACTGAGCAGATGTCTAGCAATGCTGAATTATACAGTCTGAATAACTTCTGTAACTAGCAGATCCAGTGCAATCTTTTCTTGACTGTTAAATGTCTGTCAGTGAATCCTGATGGTTAATATCAAGTGGTTAACACAGCCACCTGTGTACTGCTTAGGCTTCATACAAGTGGAAAAAAACAAAACCAACAAAGATTAACCAAGGAAGTGATTTTTCCCCTGCACTGGGCACTGGTGAGGCCACAGCTT
Organism: Psilopogon haemacephalus; assembly: GCA_013396835.1. NCBI lineage: Eukaryota > Metazoa > Chordata > Aves > Piciformes > Megalaimidae > Psilopogon > Psilopogon haemacephalus. Next base: position 106,242 of record VWZI01022237.1, on the reverse strand, counting down.
GAGTACTGGTTTCAGGTTTGGGCCCCTCACTCCCAAAAGGACATCGGGGTGTTGAAGCAGGTCCAGACAAGGGCAAAAAGGCTGGGGAAGGGTCTGGAGAACAGGGCTGGGAAGGAGCAGCTGAGGTAGCTGGAGGAGTTGGGTGTGGAGAAGAGAAGGCTTACGGGTGACCTCATTGCTCTCTACAACTCCCTGGAGGAAAGCTGCAGTGAGGTGGGGATCAGTCTCTCCTCCCTAGTATCACATGATAGAAGGAGATTAAATGGCCTGAAATGGTGCCAGAGGAGGTTTAGGTTGGACATTAAGAACAATTTCTTTGCTTCAGGAGTGGTCAGGCATTGGAATAGGCTACCCAGGAAGGTGGTGGAGTCATCATCCCTGGAAGTGTTTAAGAAATGTGTGGCCATGGCACTTCGGGCCATGGCTTAGTGGCCATGATGGCATTGGGTTGATGACTGAATTCAATGATCTTGGTTTTTTTTTCCAGCCCAAGCAATTGTATGGTTCTATGATTCTATGATTAACATGTAGCAGATAAATTCCACTGCCTGTTCCAATGCCTGACGACTCTTGGAGCAAAGAAATTGTTCCTAATGTCCAACTTAAACCTCTGACACCATTTCAGGCCATTTAATCTCATTCTCTCATGTGACACCAGGGAGAAGAGACCAATCCCCATGTCACTGCAACCTCATTTCAGGCGGTTGTAGAGAGCAATGAGGTCTCCCATCAGCTTCCTCTTCTCCATACAAAAAGCTTTTGCTCTGGTACAGAATGTAAAAATTTGGCTTACACTGAACTCTTGATTTGTGCTGCCACGATTGCAAACTCCAGGCGTGAATGATAATTAGCTACAATAGTTTAGAAGAGTGATTTCTGAGACTATTACCACAATAAGTAAAAACAAAGTGAACAAAGCATAACCCTCTGATAGGAATCCAAGGTGTGACTCCAAGAGTGCCAAACCTTTCTCTCAAATTGTATGCCATAGTATATAAGTTTTACCAGAGGATCACAGAATGTCAGGGGCTGGAAGGGACCTTAAAACCATCATCCACTCCAAACATCCTGCCAGAGCAGGATCACCTATACCAGATCACACAGGAACACATCCAGGTGGGTTTTGAATATCTCCAGAAAGGGAGACTCCACAACCCCCCTAAGGCAGCCTGTTTCCGGGTTCTTTCACCCTCACAGTGAAAAAAGTTTTCCTCATGTTTCCATGGAACTTCCTATGCCTCAGCTTTCACCCATTGCCCCTTGTCCTGTGTCACTGGGCATCACCGAGAAGAGTCTTAAAGCACAAATGAAATCACATGCATCTGTGTGCTTTTTCAAGAGTAATAGATGGACCTAAAGAGTTTGCCAAGCAAGATTTCAAAGTTTAAACTTGTGAGGAAAATGAAGGCTTAGACACAGCAGAAGTTGGTGTATTCTAAACACTTACTTCATCTCTTATAAGGAACAGGAGTAACCAGGCTGAGAAGATTGTGTGCTCAAGTAATACTTTTCTAATTTATAAGGCAAAGCATATTCCTTGTGTATTATAGCATCAGCTTACAGAGGAAGCAGTGGGCCATAAAGGCCTGTGAGCAGCACGTACAAAATTGCTGTGACTATCAGCGCTGATAATGCATTAGCAGGCAAAGGAGGCAGATTAATTTACTTAGGGTAAGCTAAGTGCATTCTTGGCTCGTAAAGGGAAATCATTTGCTCACTTAAGCCAGATATCTGACTTTTGACGGCAAGTGTCACTGCCTGGATTTCCCTTTGACAGTTTGGCAACCCTGCACCCCTGTTATAGTATCCACTTATTTGTCTTGTTTTCAGCCAGATTAATCCATTCTGTTTTGACAAGAAGACTGATGGGTAATTGATAACTGTGATAGACACAAACAGAAGAGTTGGATGCTGAATAATTCAGCACTTTTCAGTATCAATAAGAGAACAGGTTGAAGAATTTGTGTCTCTATTTACACTTAAACTAAACTAAGTCAGCCCAGACATTTATGCTGCCAGTCTATCAGAAAACCAAACAGTGTACATTCGGTTTCCACCCGACAAAATGTTTTATAAGCTTGTAACAATATGTGTGAAGCTGCCAGAATAATAAATAGGTACAGCAGCCCATGCATGCTAATGTTATGTTGTAAGCAGTTTTGTTGACAAGTGCTAATACTTCTTTCATACTATCATCAAAAGCAGCTAATACAACAGCCATTATTTGCTGGCTTTCCAAGCAAGACATGATGGATTGTGACCTTAATGTGGGTTAGCCGAGTTTTGAAAGTTAAACAACTTGCAATAAATCATAGAATTATTACAATGCAGTTTAATTGGTTAAGGACTGTTTATTTCCTAAACAGGGTGAAAAATTTCTGTTTCGGCACTTTTTAATTTGCAAAGTGCATTTTCATTATGAATGGCAGTCTAATATTCTGCTCTTTTGTCATGCAAAATATGCAACACACAGGCAATCTATTAATTGGACAAAAATGCACTGCAAGCGTAAATTATCCTTTATATCATCACTTGTGGGCTTTTACATCTATTAAATGTGCTAAACGGAATATAGCCAAAGGTTTCACAACTTGCTGGTTAGTCCTGGAATCTAAACCAAGCTCCCAGATAATTTTAAGGACCCTCATTTTTCACAAAATAAAGTGATTGAGTAGTAGTAAATATAAGAACGATTCCAGTGGCATTACTAAGGTACAGGTACACCGCTTCTGTTGATTAAAAAGTCATAGAAATTGTTAACAGTTGTCTATATTGTTATATTTCCTTTGTAAAACTAGAGGCTTTTTCTTTCTACCTCCTTTGGTTTCTTTCTCTACACTAAAAATGACAAACCTTCTGAAAATTACACAGAGTGATTCAGTAAGAAGTAGAAATTCCAGTAACTGTCTAGAATCTTGCAGCACCATATTTGGTGCACTCGTGTCAATTTTGATCCTGATGGTCAAAATAAATGCATTTTAAAATAGCTTCGCAAACTTGAGAGTCTTATTCTGGTATCATTGAAACAACCATAAGTGTTTTAAAAGTCACAGCCTGTTGATGGTTTAATTTTGTTTGAATAAATGCAAAAATAAAAATTACAGCAGATACTGAAGAGACACCTCGGTGGTACACATTATGTTTTAAGAGAGAAACTAAAGGGATAAATAGCCTGTGGCTATCTGTTTTAGCAGAGGAATTAAGCAGGAATTCAGCAGAATGGGGAGAATCTCTAGCATTACCTATTGTCTGAAATAATAAGAAGCAATAATTGAACATGCTCCATGACAGGAAAAAGCAAGGCATTTCTGGACACTGAATACAGCTTTCATCGGTAATTTATTTCTCGCCTAAAGTTCAAATCGGAGAGTTCATTATTTATTCCTTATTTATTCCACAAGCCACTACCCATTTTTAACTTTCTGCTAAAAGGAGCAAGACAAATAATCTCAGGGAGTAGTTGTAACCTTTGATAAATGATGGTGATTTCCTTATCTCCCACACCCACCACTTGGAATCAGGATCTGGGCTAATTAGCGTAGGAGAAACGTAAAGATCATTGTAAGCGCTTGATAAGGAATGTTGCTAACATAGAAAGATGTGCCTTCTGTTTGGCACCATACTTGGTAAGGCAAGAATGAGTTAAATAACAGACTTGTGGAAAAATAAGTTTATCAAGTAATAACCTGTATATATATATATATGCGTGTGTGTGTGTGTATATATATAAAATCCACCAATAGCAGGTCATCAGAGAATCACAGAATGGCTTGGGTTGGAAGGAACCTCAGAGATCATCTCCTCCAACCTCCCCACTATGGGCAGGGACACCTCTCAACTACACTCAGCTGCTCAAGGCCTCATCCAACCTGGCCTTCAACACCTCCAGAGAGAAGGCATCCACAGCTTCCCTGGGCAGCCTTTTCCAGAGTTTCACCACTCACATACTGAAGAACTTCTTCCTTAGATCCAGTTTGACCCTGCTCTGCCTCATCTTCAAACCATTCCCCCTTGGCCTGTCTCTAGACACTCTCAGAGAAAGTCCTTCTGTAGCCTTCCTGCAGGATCCCTTCAGCTATTGGAAAGCAGCTCTAAGATCCCCTTGGAGCCTTCTCTTCTCCAGGCTGAACAACCCCAGCTCCCGCAGTCTGTCATCACAGCAGAGGTGCTCCAGCAGTGGATCATCTCTGTGGCCTGCTCAAGACTCTCACCAGCCCCTCTGTGTCCTTCTTGTGCTGGGAACACCAGAAGAAGTTCTAATAGGCTCATAGGATAATTCAGGTTGGAAAGGATATCTGGAGGTCAACTGTGAGGTCAGATCTGGTTGTTCAGGGCTTTATCTAGTCTGGTCTTGAAAACACCTGTGGGTCAAGACTGCACAGCCTCTCTGCTTCTAATGGCCACACAATAGCATTGCCAGGTGTTGTGAAAACTCAAAGGGTTTGACTCAAACCTGGTCTTGAACGCCTCCAGGGAGGGAGCAGCCACAACCTCCCTGGGCAACCCATTCCAGTGTCTCACCACCCTCACTATAAAGAACTTCCTCCTAACGTCCCCTTTAAATCTCTCCTCTGCCACTTTAAACCCATTACCCCTTGTCCTGTCATTCCTCTTTGTCTTTCAGAACCAGTTCAGTTTTTGTCTCGGGATTAATACTGGACAAAATCTTAGACAAAATGTATCCACTCATGTGAGACTGAGCTTATGTTATCACTCATGCTACTGGGGCCTTTTTTTTTTTGCTTTGAATAAAGCCTTTTAATTATATCAGAAAGAGCCATTTCTGTTCCACTTGATCATACTAACAAAACTGATCATGGGATCAGTTAATCATTGGATCCATCACCTGAGCATTTTCATTATTGACCATTTAGTACTATAAGGAGATAACTCATGCTGCCACATTGCTTTCCGCCACAGTGTTGACTGGGATAACAGGATCACAGGAGGTTAGGGGTTAGAAGGGACCTCCAGAAATCATTGCCTCTTATCCCCTGCCAGAGCAGGACCACAGTCTAGTACAGGTCACCCAGGAACACATCCAGACAGGACTTGAAAATCTCCAGACAAACAGACTCCACAACCTCTCTGAGGAGCCTATTCCAATGTTCTGTAACCCTTACAGTAAAGAAGTTCCTCCTTCTGTTGAGGTGGAATTTCCTGTGCTGGGGTGTATAATCTCCTATAATGTGTTGCAAGACACTTATCAAAGTCCACAGATGTTCTGGGAATTGTAATCCATCCCATTGGAGAACATAGCAGTCATGGAAAGGCACTGAGGTGCTGCAGTGTGTCCAGGGATAGGCAGCAAGGCCGCAGAACAAGGCTGGTGAGGAGCAGCTGAAGGAACTGGGGTTGTGGAGCCTGGAGAAAAGGAGGCTGAGGGGAGACCTCATTGCTCTCTACAACTCCCTGAAAAGAGGTTGGAGTGAGGTAAGTGTTCTCTTCTCCCTAGTATCAGGTAATAGAATGAGAGGGGATGGCCTGAAATCGTGCCAGGGGAGGTTTATGTTGGAGATTAGGAACAACTTCTTTTCTGCAAGAGTGGTCAGAGATTGGAACAGGTTTCCCAGGGAAGTGGTGGAGTCCCCAGCCCTGGAGGTGTTCCAGAAATGTGTGGCCCTGGCATCTGTGGGCATAATTTAGTGGCCATGGTGGTGTTGGGTTGATGGTTGGACTGGATGACCTTGGAGGTCTCTTCGAAACCAAAACAATTCTGTGATCAGGGTAGCAGACAGGCAGATAGGTTTGGCTTTGTGTTTCACCTGAGTGGCTCAGTGGGAGCAGGAAGCAACATAGAGTAAGTTTATTTGGTGAACCACAGCTTTTGTGTTCATTCAGCTAAGAAGAGCAAGTAATAGTTCTGGAGCAATGGGATTACCACTGCCATTGGAGTGTGAGGTGGATGGAGACCTTTTTGCTCAAGCGTATGGAGTTACTTGATTGGACTCCACAACCTTAAAGGTCTTCTCCAGCCAAAATGCATCTTTGTTTCTGTGATTCTATTTCCCTGGAGCTGCTGTGTCACAAAGTCGTTGTGGGATTTCCTGACTCGTCACCATTTCTAGCTGGAAACTGACTGCTTCTGACTGCTAGCAGCCAGTAGCTAAATCATATGAATTGAGCTAAATTGATTTACGAATTTTGTGGAGGTCTTTGTTATGGTTGGTCACAGAACTGGGATGTGCTACCCAAGGTTTCTGTGGCAAAGTGGCGATGATGGTTTGAGCAGAACTGAAAGGTTATGTTCAGGAAATTAATCTTAAATTATAATGAAAAGAGGTTGTAGAAAACATTGAATATATTTATATTCAAGCATATGTTTTCTTGTATATGTCTATCTGCCTTTGTCAAATTCCGTTGTTTTAATATCTCAGCTATTCTATATTTAGAACTGCCAGAGAGCCATTTTTTAGCCCCAGTTCTCTCTCGAATACTGCTTTTGTAGTCGGCAGCTTCTAATTTGTTGTGTTTTACCCTGAGGGTGGTGAGACCTAGGATTAGGTTTCCCAGAGAGCTGAGATATGCCCCATCCCTGGAACCATTGCAGGTCAGGTTATATGGAGCTCTGAGCAACCTGCTCTAGTTGCAGATGTCTCTGCTGACTGCAGGCGCATTGGACTGGGTGAGCTTTCAAGGTCTCTTTCGATCCAAAGCATTCTGTAATTCTACAATTGTAAACACAGTTTGCCTTGTTACATTCTGAGAGAGGCACACCTCTGACTGCTCTCTTTCCAGTGTCCTGGATTGTAACTGGAACCTTTTGCCATGTTTTTTTCTGTTTCCTTGCCAAACTCATTCACTATTGGATGACACCCAGCTCTCTACTCCATCAGCATGCATTTGCCTCTTTGCAAGTTGTCAAATCGCTTGTTGATCCTTAAAAAAGTCTACGGAGAGGTACTTTCAAGTAGTTGAAAATTAGCAGCAATATTTCTACCTGTGGCTGTGAAAGGGGGTGTGAGAAATAATGACCGATAGCAAAGAAGGGCTGACTGAGAGGTTGTCTGGGTCATCTCCCTGACCACCACTGGCCTGTAAAGCAACACTTTTGGCAACCAGCAGCAGAAAGCAGGGCTGAGAGTGCTCTCCTGAGGTTTATTTTCTGTGGGTGTTGCTAATCACATGTAACGATTTGTTTTAGGTCTGGACACGTGGTTCTGCTGACGTCTTCATTAAGGAGACCGTCAGTGGGGGACCTGCTGCTTCCCAAATCTCTGCTTCTCACACTAAATTCAACTCATGTCGATGCTGTGAGACTCCCCCCAGAAAGCCATCCTGGGTTCATCTTATTGAAAAATTTAGCAGGCAAAACAAGAAGCCAGTCAGAAAATGGAGCAGAAAACTGAATAAGCCACATTAAAATAGCAGGATTTTTCTTTATCAATCAGAGGCTTCTCTTGATTTGAGGCTCTGAGAAGTATGAAAGCAGGCATGAGGAACCTCCAGAAGCCAAAGGGTATGTCAAACAGGAGGATAAAGGAGAAGACTTTATCAGAGGCCTGTGCTACAGGACAAGAATTTCAATCTCTTTGTCCTGTAGCTCTTTGCTGAAGAGCTGGAGAAAGATCAGTTAGGGCAGAACTTTGAGTGGACAAGTGGGAGAAAGAGCAAAGGAAATAGAAATGTTACTTCAGCCTGGTGCTGCAATAAATTGCAGAGAACAACCAGTTTTTGTGTACCTCTACCTGGGGTTTGTTAACCTACTAGTCAAGATAATTGCCTGCTCTCCAGCACTGATTGTGGCCAGGTGTTTGATTGCAGAGCTTTCTTTTGAGGCAGAATCTTAATAAGAGCTGACAGCAACAGTTCAGGGAGGTCTTGTCTTGGAGCCTTGCCCTTGGAAACATCTGGTGTGGCTTTCTTGTTTTGGTTCTTCAGTGACAGGGGCCATTTTCTTCATGTTCTTATCATAGCATATGATTCTGATAAGGAAAACAGACATTTCAAGAGGCTGGTTGAGTCTGGAACCTCTGAAAGAGTCCATCCAGCTGGATATGAGACATAGGTGTCACAAAGAGAGCTTAAAGAGAGGCAACAACATGTACAGCATAGAAATGGAAGAGTTTTAGATACTGAGGATATAAGAATGGCCCGTGATATTAAAGCAAGCCAACTCTACAAAGTGGGCTTATTTTCCTTCAACAGTTGATCTCTAGTAACAAAAGAAGCCAAGCAGCTTTGTTTAAAGCATGCATCTTGTGGGAAAGCTATGTCACTGGAAAACTTTAACTGGAAAAAAAGGCTAAAACAAGGACTTTGGGGGCTGGAATAAAACTATGAGGCTCTGCAGCTACTACGAGAAGTAGCAGATGAGTAGCAAGGCCTCTTGTTTGTGTGCCATAGAGGGATACTCTACAAAGCTGCTAAAAGTGCTGTAGATTTTTCTAGGGATTTAGGGACAGAGTTGAGGGCAGGTGCATGCAGCATTTGCATGTGCATAGATATGGAGAGATGAGTCTAAGTGAGGACATGAGACCCAGCTTTAATGTGTGCTTCAGAATTTTGAGGAGAATGTCATGCTGATACTACCATGGTAGTTTCTGAAGGTAGCTTTTCGTGACTTTTGCTGTCCTTTCCAACCCAAACTGTTCTATGATTCCATGAGTATTTTTGATCAGGTTCCGATGTGAGCCAGCAAAATCACTTCTTGGGTCTTCGTGATATCAAGTTAAAGTTTAAACCAGTTGTGCTGCAGCATGCCTCGTCTTTCAAACTGAACCAAACTGTATTTCTGCCACAAAAAAGGATAAAGGGTTCTGTCTACTCCCACAAAAATATGTTCTGCAGCATGTTCTTAGAGGATATAATAATATTTTTATATGCTGGATAACTCAGATCCACGTAGCACCACAGCATAAAACCCAGTACTGATTTACTTGGATTTTGGTACAAGAGATTGACTGTTTTTCTTAACATGCTACTATCTTGGAAGTATGTAGGACTGCCTTATCACTGTGCTTTAGTTTGCAGCCATAAATAAACTCAACACAGGAGCTTTCTGACTAGATAATTACACATACTGGTTTTCTTGCATATCTTTTGTTAATGCGGTACTTTGGTTTGTAGTATGTGCTTATGAGTGTGGATTTTTATGTACTGGCATCAGATTTGGTCAATAAGACTATAAATACCATTAACACTTTCAGAGAGCCAAGCCATGGCTCCTTGAATTCAGCTGTCATGGCACTGCACTAACAAGTTACTGCAGGTAGTTTTTCTATACTACATCTTCACAGAGTTAAAATTGGCTGGAAAAGAGGATTGAAGCTTGAGAAGGTTAGATTTAGACAGGAGATCGGGAAGAAATTCTTGACAGTGAGGGTGGCAATGCACTGGAATAGATTGCCCAAGGAGATTGCTGATGCCCTCTCCCTGGAGGTGTTCAAGGCCAGGCTGGATGAGGCCATGAGCAACTTGGGTGGGAGGTGTCCCTGCCCATGGCAGGGGGTTGGAAATGGATGATCTTCAAGGTCCCTTTCCACCCATTCTATGGATCTGTGAATCCATATGGAGAAGAGAAGGCTTTGAGGAGACCTTATTGTGGCCTTCCAATATCTTAAGGGAACTACAAGAAAGCTGGTGAGGGACTCTTTAGGATGTCAGGCAGTGGCAGAAGTGGGGGGAATGGAGCAAAACTAGAAGTGGGTAGATTTAGACTGGATGTTAGGAAGAAGTTCTTCAGTGTGAGGATAGTGAGCCATTGGAACTGCATGCCCAAGGAGGTGGTGGAAGCCTCATTCCTGGAAGTTTTTAAGGTCAGGCTGGATGGTGCTCTGAGCAACCTAATCTAATGTGAAGTGTCCTTGCCCATGGGATAGGGGACTGGGACTGGATGATCTTTGATGTCCATTCCAGTCCTGACAATTCCATGACTCTGTGAGTCTATGAAAAGAATAATCTGACATTCTACTGAGGTCACCAACTTGCTCTAGAAAGTCATCCATGCCATGATGCTGGTCAGTATGTTAGTGAAAGTTGGATCTTCATGACTAATGCAATCTCCTCTGAGAGATATAAAGGAAGTAATTTTAATGCCCAAGGGGTGGTGGAGTCACCATCCCTGGAGGTGTTAAAGAAATGTGTGGACATGCCACTTTGGGACATGATTTAATGGCCATGGTGGTGTTAGGCTGAAGAATTCAATGATCTTAGAGCTCCTTTCCAACCAATTTTTTTTTTTTTTTTAAATTCTATGAAAAGGAAAACCAGCAGAAATACAACATCTAAAGTGCCTCAGAGCAGGCTGCTTCTGGATTATGGAGCTGGTGTGCTAAAATATTCAGTCTGTCAAAAAATCAGCCAGAAAAGTTATTTTGCTGAATGCAACATGTTTCAGATTTGCAGTTTAGATCTTCTGCTTTGTGTATTTTTCATTAAAAAAAAAAAAAAAGAAAAAAAACCCCACCAGTTTTCAAGAGATTTAGCCTTGGTCATGCAGATTGCACGGTTTTCCAAAGTGCAGCCCAAAAATAATTTGCATGCAATTGGTTGTCAAAAGAAGGTTATTAAGTCAGTGCTGAATTTTGTGTCTTGATACAAGTGGTGAGATCCTTGTAAATTTAGGAGTGTATGGTAACAAATTTCAACCAGTCATATAGTTACTACAATCTGCAGTTCAGAGCTCCTGAAGCTCTTTGAATTCTAATCAATTTTATCTGGTGGAGTTGGCCATGAAAGAATGTGTTTATATTGCACATAAAGTGAAGACCAGCAGAACTCACCTACTGGGCCAGCCAATCAAAGGAATAATTTCAGTCCTTTCATCAGGACATTCTGAGAGGTGGTCAGAAGAAAATTCCTGTGGAGACAGTGGCTTGGACTTCCCAGTAGCAGTTCAAAATGCAGACACACAATACCATAGAATCACAGAGTCACAGGATGGTTGAGTTGGAAGAGACCTTTAGATATCATCTAGTTCAACTCCCTACTACAGGCAGTGACATCCTCTCCTAGACCAGGTTGCTCAAGGTCCCATCCAAATTGTCTTTGAATGTTTCCAGTGATAGATCATCCACAACTTCTCTGAATAGCCACTTCCAGTGTCTCACTACCCTCACCTTTCTTTGTGTCCCATCTATATCTGCCCTTTTTCGGTTTCAAATCCTTTCTTTTTGTGCTGTGACTAGAGACCCTGGTAAAAAGTGTCTCTCCATCTTTCTAATGAGCACCATTTATATATAGCAAGGCCACAGTAACATCTCTTTGGACCCCTAATCAGGTGAGGTGTGAGTGTATTACATCAAAGTGAAGTTTACGCCAACTACGGAGGAGCAACCAGCATGGATTTGCCAAAGGGAAATCCTGTTTGACTAATCTGAGAGCCTTCTCTGACTGAATGGGTGGATGCAGGTGGATGTTGCCTTCCTTGTCTTTAGCAAGGCTTTTGACAGTCTCCCATAACATCTTCAAAGGAAAGCTCAGGACCTGTGACGTTGAAGTGTGGATGGTGAGATGGATCAAGAACTGTCTAGAGAACAGAGCTCAGAGGATCATGATCAGTGGTGCAGAGTCCAGCTGGAGACTCTGTAGCTAGTGGTATGCCCCAAGGGTCAGTGCTGGGTCCAGTCTTTTTCAATGTCCATCAATGACTTAAGTGAGGAGATAGAGTGTCCCCTCAGCAAGTGAATTGATAGTGTGAGTACAGGAGGAGTGGCTGGTACACCATCAAGCTGTGCCACCATCCAGCATGACCTGGACAGGCTGGAGAGCTGGGCAGAGGGAATCTGATGAAGTTCAGCAAGAATAAGTGCACAGTCCTGCACCACCATGCACCACCTGCACAGACTAGGGACTGACCTGCTGGAAAACAGCTGCATGGAGAAGAACATTGGAGTCCTGGGGAATATTAAATTATTCATGGGACAGCAATGTGCCCTTGTGGCCAAGACGGACAATGGTATCCTGGGGTGCACTAAGAAAAGTGAGGCCCGCAGGGCTAGAGAAGCTCTGTTTTCCTTCTGTCCTGCTGAGACCATGTTTGGAGTCTTGGGTCCAGTTCTGGGCTCCTCAGTGCAAGAGAGACAGAGATATACTGGAGAGTGTCCCATAGAATCGACGAGGATGATAAAGGGACTGTAACATCCATCTGATAAGGAAAGGGTGAAGGACCTGGAGCTGCTTAGCTTGGAAAAGAGAAGACTGAGAGGACATCTGATCAATGTTTCTAGATACCTGAAAGGTGGGTGTTAGGAAAAAGGGCCCAACTCTTGTCAATGATGTCCTGTGATAGGACAAGGAACAGTGGGTACAAACTGTAGCACAGGAAGTTTCACCTCATCATGAGGACAAACTTCATTGAGCCCTGGAGCAGACTGCCCAATCTCTTTCTCTGGAAACTTTCAAGGCCCACCCGGATGCATTTCTGTGAGACCTGCCCTAGGTGACCCTGCTGTGGCAGGGGAAGTTTGACTGGATGATCTCCAGAAGTCCCTTCCAGCCCTTGCCATTCTGTGATTCTATGAATAAGCAAAGCTATAGTTAAGTGAGATTTGATCACATCTTACACAAGACTGAGAAACTCACAGTTCCTGCAGTCATTCTGAAGTCTTGGGATGCTCCTTGCCACTGCCAGAACCTTCTGGACAGTAAACTGCTCTGGCTTGGTCACTGCAGATCAGACACTGATCCTATGCAGGACACCCTGTGCATGGGAATATGTGCAGCAGCAAGCAGTTTTGTCTGTGAATTTGGCATTATCAGAGTCTTCAGTGCTAAACAAAGATTTTCATGCTATTTTAAGAAAGCTATGTAGACATTCTTTTTATTGAAAAAAAAAATTGCATGAAGGAATATTTTATTTGTGTCCTGCATTTTAGAAGTGCCATGGCAAGAAATGGATTTGATTTTGAAGAAGAATAATTTTGAATAATTAACCATGAATTACTCTAATTAGAAGAAAATAATTATAGGTTGGACATAGCTGCTTCAAATGAGATGTATGGAGTTAGTGACTATTGGAAAAATAATGCCACCTGATAGAAGATGAAATAAATCTGAAAAATAACTTTCTTTTGCAGTCAGGGTTTAACTATGGTATTTTAAAATGTCTCCAATTCAAAACATGCAAATTTCTTCTAGACAGAATTGTTAGTAGGCCTCTGTTGTTGAATTACAAAATCATCAGTGTAATGATTAAAGAAGGTAGTTTTATCCAAAAAAAAAAAAAAAAAGCTGTGCTTAACTCTTGCCTTAATATCTGAGCTCTTGCTCAGAACTACTGAGATGAGAATCATGGAATGGTTTGGGTTGGAAGCGACCTTAAAGGTCATCCAGTCCCAACCCACATACTACAGGTACCTCTTCAGATCATAAGAAGGTTGAAAACCAAGGTATTTTTAGAAGTTAAATGTAACATACATCCTTGTTCTGCATCTGTAGAGACATACCGGCAACATGATTGTCTTCAGCTTGAAGTGTAAGAGTGTTAGTGTCCACACACCATCAAACTTCATTGCATTGAGAATAATAATTTTTTACTTTCCTTTTTAAAACTCATCCTTAAGAAAACATAAATTGGCTGAGCTGTCTGTGGCTGCATGCTGCCCTTCAAGGATTCTTAGAACCATAGAGAGTCATTTTGGTTGGAAAAGACCTTTAAGATCACTGAGTCCAACCCTTAACCCAGCACTGCCAGGTCACCACTAAACCATGTCTCCCAGCACCACATTTCAATGGCTTAAAATCCCCTCCAAGGATGCCCTGGCAGCCTGGGCCACGGCCTGACAACCCTTCTGGGAAAGAATATTGATCATATGATGTGACCCATGGACACTACTGGACTGGAATAGGTAGCTGAATTCCAGATGTGGAAAAAAAGCATTCTCATAAATATGGCACCTGGGGATATGACGTGGGACATACTTATTATAATTATCATGCCACTTCTACAAAACCTGCTGGTGTTTTGTTTTGATGCCAGTACAAGTAATTTTTGTTTGATTTTTTTTTCCATTTTAATCTTCTCTTTCATTTTTTTGCCCTTAATAGTGGGGTTTAGAAAAAATGTAGTAGTGGCTTGTACACAAAGACAGTTGAAAACAAGGAGGAACTTCTTTGCTGTGAGGGTGCTGGAGGCCTGGAGCAGGCTGCCCAGAGGGACTGTGGTGTCTCCTTCTCTGCGGAGATTCCAAACCCAGCTGACCATTGTGTGCTATTGGTGCTCCTGGTTTAGCAGGGGGGTTGGACTGCATGATCTCCAGAGGTCTCTTCCAACCCCTACTGTGCTGGGATTCTGTGAGAGCAGTCATACACAGAAACAGCCACTTTTGCTGTTAGAGAAGCTTATGCTAAAGCCCACAAACTATTTCTTGGTGGGAGTGGATCATGGGGTTTTTTGGTGATAAAAGTATAAGGTATTTTTCATTAACTGAAAAAAGTACAGTAGGGCTATCATATGCACCTCTTCAGTGGTAGCTATTTCATTTTCCCCCTTCTTACCTTTCTATATCACAAGGCAGGGCACCAAAAATAAGCCAGGCAGAGACTGCTCAAGTGTTTAAACACTGTGTTTTCATGATGTTTGAACATTCATTGACATAGTTCAGTGAGAGCCAAGATGTTTTACCTTAGTGTAAGATGTGAGTGCTACCATATCTTGGTGGTGATTAGACTGCTGTTATCATGTTGACCTCTCTTTTTAGATGGGAACAACACTTTCTGTTTAGTATTTTTCACATTGAATGATAATTTTCTACCGAGCACCCTGTGGGTGGCTCTAAATGGTCTCCAGATGTCCCTTTCAACCTTTATAATTCTATGACTCTGTGATCTTGCAAATGCTTCTATGAGCCTGTGAGGGTATAAAGTTGGGCATCTAAGCACAGAATGTAGGCTTTCTAGAAGATCACTCAGAATATCTAAATTCTGATGTAGTTTCTGAACATAGAAGCTGTTTTTTTTTTTTTTTTTCCACATCAAATTGATCCAAGTATGTCCTGCTCATAGAATCATCATAGAATGGTAGAATCATTCCAGTTGGAAGAGAGCCTTGAGGTCATCAGGTCTAACCATTAACCCTACTCCACCAAGTTCACCACTAAACCATATCCTCAAGCACCACATCTAAATGACCTTTAAACACATCCAGGGATGGTGACTCCACCACTTCCCTGTGCAGCCTGTTCCGATGTTTGACCACTCTTGCAGTCAAAAAAATTTTCTAATGTCCAGCCTAAACCTACACTAGTGCATCTTGGGGCTGTTCCCTCTAGTTCTGTCACTGATTACCTGTGAGAAAAGACCAGCACCAACCTCTCTATATTGTCCTTTCAGGAAGCTGTAGAGAACAAAGTTCTTCCCTGAGCCTCAGTTTCCTCAGCGTCTTTATAGGACTCATTCTCTAGAACCTTCACCAGATTAGCTGTTCTTCTTTGCACCCACTTAAACTCCTCGATGTCTTTCTTGTATTGAGGTGCCCAAAACAGAACCCAGTACTGGAGATGTGTCCACACCAGAGCTGAGTACAAAGGGACAATCACCTCCATGATCCTGCTGGTCACACTATTTCTGATCCCAACCAGGATGCCATTGGCTTTCTTGGCCACCTGGGCACACTGCTGGCTCATACTCAGCTGCCTGTAGATTAAAACCCACACATCCTTTTCTGCCAGACCACCTTCCAGCCACATTGCCCCAAGCCTGCAACATTGCATGGAGTTGTTGTGGCTCAAGTGCAAAATCTAGCACTTGACCTTGCTGAAGCACATCCCATTGACCTCAGCACATTGATCCAATCCATCTAAGTCTCTCTGTAGAGTCCCCCTACCCTCCAGCAGATCAATATTCCCACCTAAATTGCTGTCATCTGTGAATTTACTAATGGTGTACTTTAACTCATCATCAAGATGATTGATACAGATGTTAAACAGAAGTAGTTCTAATACTGAACCCTGATGAACACCACTTGTGACCAGCCACCAGCTGGGTTTAGCTCCATTGACCACCACTGTTTGGGCCCTTTCATCCCACAAGTTTCTATCCAGCAGATCTTGTGCTCATCCAAGCCATGAATAGCCAGCTTTTCCATGAGAATTCCATGGGAAACAGTGTCAGAGGCTTTACAGAAGTCCAGGTAAGGTCCTCCATCTAGGCTGGCCAAATCCCAGGCACAAACCCAGGCTGAGTGCAAAGTGGGTTGAGAGAAGCTCTGAAGAAAGAGATCTGGGGGTTTTGGTTGCTGAGAAGCTCACCAGAAGCCAGCAGTGCCCTCATGCAGCCCAGAAGGCAGCTGTGTGCTGGGCTGCACCCAGAGATGTGTGGGCAGGAAGGCTGCAGAGGGACTTTTCCTGAGGGTGACTGGAGACAGGACATGGAGTAATGGTTTGAAGCTAAGGGAGACCAGGGTTAGGCTGGAGCTTAAGAAGAAATTCTTCAGTATGAGGGAGGTGAGACTGGAATAGACTGCCCAGGGATGCTGTGGCTTCCTCCTCCCTTGGGGTGTTGAAGGCCAGGCAGGATAAAGGCCTGAACAACTGAGTCTAATTGAGAGGTGTCCCTGCCCATGGCAAGGAGGTTGGAGTAGATGATCTCTGAGGTCCCTTCCAACCTGAGTATTCTGTGAATATTTGCATCCTTCCCTTCATCTATGTGGCAGGTCATCTTTTCATAGAGGGAGATCAAGGTTCATCAAGCAGGATTTGCCTTTCATAAACTCATGCTGACTAAGCCTGTTTCTCTATCCAACCAACCTCTTAGCCCCATGGTATTTAGCCACGCTTTACCACTGTTTTTCTCAGATTGTTGTTGCACACATTTTCCTTGTGATGTTGACATTAGTATACTTTATTCTCACCTCAGTGTTTTGGAACACTTTTTCTGTGGTATATCATAGATGATCATAAATTATGAGCAGCTTTAAGCAGCTCCGAAGTATTGTGAAGGTGCACAATGAAACCAAGGATGATGTGGCAAACACATTATCTTTATGACTACTGCAATCAGATTGCTTTGGATAAGGTCTTCCACATTCCTTGAGTGAATAAATCTATCTGTTGTAATTATTTAGAAACATAACTTTTAAAAAGCAGACAAAAAAAAAAAAACAAACAAAAACCAAACTAATCTTCTTTTGTAATTTTAATTGCCAAAATGTGTTTATTTTAAAAAGCAATGGAGGGGAAAAAAAATTATTTAATTATGATTTTAAATGATTGAAATTCCAGTGCACCTGTTTAATCAAAAGAAAATAATGTATGCACAGCAAAGTATTTTTCTATTTTGCTTTTGATAACAATACCAGGGCATTAAAAAATATAATAGCAAATATAATATCTCACATTTTGTTTTATTATGTCAAGAGATAGAATTCTTACAGAATTCTGCTGTACTGACAGATGAATTTCCAGTTCAGCTTCGTTTGTTAACATCTAAAGTTAGTTGCTTAGCCAGATATTAATTAGGTATTTGGAAGATCGCTCATATACTCTTAAAAAAATAGAAGAATCATCCTCAGGTACACAGATCTGTACAGCTGTCACCAAGACCCAGGAGCACTTTGTGCTTAGCATATGGGAGAACTTTACAGGATTAATCACTTCTTAGAATCACAGAATCATTTTGTTTGGAGAAGAGCTTTAAGATCATCTAGGCCAGCCTCGTGCTAAAATGTGTCCCTCAGCAGCTTTTCCTTTCTCTCATATAAAAACACCTTTCCTACACATGCATGGGCAGTGCTGGACCATCCCTGCACAGTCAACAGACCTGCTGATGAAACATCCTGGAATCACAGAATGCTTTAGCTTGGATGAGACATTTGAAAGTCTCTGAAAACAACCCTCCAGCAGTCAGCAGGGATATCTGCAGCTACAACATTGACCAATCTGAACTGCAGTGGTTCCAGGCATGGGGCACCTCTAACCTCTCCGGACAATCTGGGCCAGGCTCTCACCACCATCAGGGTAAAACAATGGCTTCCTTCTATCTGGTTTAAATCCCCTCTTTTAGTTTCAATATACCACCCTTTATCTGTCCCAAACTGTGTGATCAGTCCCTTGAAGCACTGCAAGGCCACTAGAAGGTGTCCCTGGAGCCTTCTCCTCTCCAAGCTGAATATCCCAAACTCTCCCAGGCTGGCCTCACGGCAGAGGGCTTCCAGCCCTGCCAGCACTGCTGTGGCCTCCTCTGACCCTGCTTCAACAGGTGCCTGCCTGTGCTGAAGGCTCCAGAGCTGCCCCAGAACTGCAGGGGAGGTCTCAGCAGAGTGCAGCAGAGGGGCAGAATCCCCTCCCCAGCTGGGGATCAGCTGGCTGGCTCTGGGCTGGCAGCACTTGGTGCCAGCTCATATTCAGCTTTTCAGCCCCCAGCATCCCGAAGTCCTTCTCCACAAAGCTGCTCTCCAGCAGGTCAACCTCTCACCTGAACTGGTGCAGGGAGTTGTTCATCCCCAGATGCAGGACTCTACACTTGTCCTGGTTGATCTTTATGACATTCCCCTGCTCCCAGCTCTCTAGCCTGCCTGGGCCACACTGGATGGCAGCACAGCCTGACTGGGTGTCAGTCACTCCCTCCCAGTTTGATGTCATCTGCAACTCGAGTTTGGGTTTTTGTTTCTGTTCTTCACGTCTGTGAAATATCCCAAGTAGGAATGGATCAGGTGCATCATTTACACAGGGATTTCTCCCTTAGGATTTGAAGTGCTCCATTAGTAAAACCTCATCCCTTAATTGAGACTTTGGATATTCACCCTGTTCTCAAGCCACAATTCAGGTGGCCATTGTTGAAAGAACATGCCTAAGTGCTAAGGAACAGCTCCCATGGAGTCTAATCCATCATTCCTGAATGTGACTAAGCCTTTCCCAGTGAGATGGGCAGGAGACATTTCTCCCTCTGTTCCTAGTACTGCTGCTGGTCAATCTCTAATAAAAATAATTCAATTATAAAATAATGCTGGGCGTATTTCAGGCCACATTATTTGTGCAGATCAGAACAGTTAATTTTGTGCCTCTTTCCAGCGTGATCCAGATGTACCCACTATGCAGAGCATGCTACTCGTGCTTTTGCCTAGCTAGTTACAGCAGATACCTTCAGACCTACAGAGCCTTTGAGTTTCAAAATCCAAATTATTGCCATCTGTTTGAGCAATTAAATTCTCATTTCTGTGGTCTTAAGGAAAACCAGATGATTTTTAACAGCTGATGTATTGTTACAGTGTTCATTCTAAGAGGTCATCTACATCTTCCTGTTAAATTTAGCAGAAAAATTCTAAGGAGTAATATGCCACTTCAACATTTTTGCAGGCATAGCTTGAAATCACAGAATTGTAGAGTCACAGAATGGGTTGGGTTGGAAGGAACCTTCAAGATCACCCAGTTCCAACCCCCTGCCATGGACAGGGACACCTTCCACCAGCCCAGGCTGCTCAAGGCCTCATCCAGCTTGACCTTGAACATCTCCAGAGGAGGAGGCATCCACAGCCTCCCTGAGCAATCTGTTCCAGTCTCCCCCCACCATCACTGTCAGGAATTTCTTCGTCATCTGCTGTCTCGATGTCCCCTCTTCCAGCTCAAAGCCATTTCCCCTCATCCTGTCACTGCAAGCCCTTGTCAAGAGTCCCTTCCTGGCTTTCTTGCAGGTCCCGTTAAGGTACTGAAGACATATTTATGTGATTGAGAAAATTACAACTGTGAAAACACACTTAGATGAGCTTTTTTATTATTATTTTTACATACAGTTTATCTCTTTGCCTTAAAGATCTGCGCTCTTGTCAAGGTCATTCTCCTCACTCCACCTTTAGGATCTGTTCTTTGCACACAGGAGTCCTGCAGCCTTGCACCTAGCAGGGGCATTAAAATGAGTGAATAAACGTCAGGACTGAACAAGTTTTGAGTGTCAGCTATAAGCTTTTCCAGCATTCACAGGCAATGCTCTAATCATCAGTGCAAAACACTGAGATAATTTGCTTTCCCCGCATGTTTTTGCTGGCCAGGATGCATAGGGGAGCAGTGTGCTCAGTCATAATCATGCTCCACAAAGGCTGGAAGTGTTGCCTTTGAGCTCCCAATCATTAGCCCAGCCAAAGTGAGGACAAGTCCATTGACAAGTGAGAATGGCAATAATTTATTTTCTATTGATGGCTTGTGACAAATTGTGTTTGGAGCAGTGGCTGCATACTGTGGGGCTGCAGGAAGGAAGGCTGGGAAGGCCCTAGATGAAGCTCTTCACAGCTCATTTAGTCCAAATGTAGCCACCTGGGTGGTGAATTGGTTCAACGTAACAGCCCAGGCATCCCCGTGCGAAATTAGATCACTTACAGGCAAGGCGTTTAAGGGTTCCTACAAGGCATTAATCAAGGAGTTGGGGGGTGAGCTGTCAAAATGTGGGTTTCAAAATTAAGGAACACAAGAAGGATTAAAATACAGCCACGTCACAACGCCAGGAATGTAATTTACATCACATAACTCCATCCTTCTAGAGCCTGGAAGAAGAAGTAAGTGAAATACTAAAGGATGCTTTCAGTAGGGGTAGGTTTTTTACAGATGTTAATTAGCAAAAGCAGCATGAAGATTTATTGAAGCTTGGACACACCCCCTTCAACTTGCAGCTGACAGGTCAACTTAATTTATGTGCTTCCTACCAGTGCATAACACAGTTCATATCTTAGTTAAATTTACTTTTGCCAAGGCCCACTGATGTGCTTAGCATGTAACATCTCATGCTGTTTCAGCATACAGACAAAGATTTTATTTTACAGGCTGTGAAAAGAACTTGCCCCATTTTATTTTGTCAGCTATATTTTATTTCTACAGAAAAAAAAAAAAAAAAAGAGAGAGGGAAAAAAGAATATTGAGATCCAACTCTACGGGGTTTCCATACATTTTACTCTACTTTTTTTTTTTTCTTTTTTTAACATGATTGTAATTTCTTCAGAAATTCTGCTGTCTGTATTGACAGTTGGACTCAATGATCTTAGAGATCTTTTCCAACTGAAGTGGTTGGGATTCTGTGGAAGGCACACATCCATAGGAGCAGTGATCCTTGAATCCTCAATGGAATCTGACCAGCTAAACATGTGTTGTGGGGTTTGGCAATTTCCTCTCATATTGTAAATTGCCCTGCAGAGAGGAAAGAGTGAAGAAGCAACCAGAGGGACAAAGCTCCTTTTCTGTTCAGAAGACATCTCTCCTGACTGGCATGCACTGGAAGAGAATCTTCCATGGCGAACCCTTCCCTTGCCTCCTGCACCTCCCTCCGTTGGTAACTTGGAGAAGTGGCAAGCCTGTTTTCTACTTGAGGCAGAAAATGCTAGTATTTCTGAAATGCTTCAGAAATCAGTAAACGACCAAGAGTTATCCTGATGTTGTCACAAGTATTACTTCTCTGCTATCTGATGGCCATCAAAGTAGGTATCTCCACCTCCTACATCCATAAGCATCTGTCAGATGGAACTGTTGCCCACACACATCCTCCTCTTCCAGAGGCTGGAGGGAGCTTCTCTGGCTTGATACTTGGTCTCACACAGACATCAGTGGTGAAAATTTGATGGTTTAGCTCTGCTAAGCATACAGAAGATAATTTCTTCTATCACAGATTTGTGCCCATCTGCTGAGACCCCACCTGCTCTAGGGTCAGCACAGCACAGACATGGACTGTGCTGGTGCTGGGGAGAGGAGGCCACAGCAATGCTGGGAGAGCTCTGCTGGGAGGCCAGGGTGGGAGAGTTGGGATTGTTCAGCCTGGAGAAGAGAAGGTTCCATTAAGACCTCCTGGTTGCCTTTCAATGCTTAAAGAGGCCAAGAAGAAAGTTTTGATCTTTTGAGCAGGGCTGTTGTGACAGGGCAAGGGGTAATGGTATAACCTAAAAGAGGGAGTAGAGAGAAGGAAGAAATGTTTGACACTGAGGGTGATGAAAGCCTGTCCCAGGTTGTCCAGGAAGGAGGGAGATGTCCCATCCCTGGAACCATTCCAAATGAAGTTGTCTGGGGCTCTGAGCAACCTGCTCTGGTTCTAGCTGTTCCTCCTGACTGCAGGGGTGTTGGACTGGATGAGCTCTAGAGCCCTAAACTGTTTTGTGATTCTGTAGTTTTCATGTGAAGATCGTATGCGTCTGGATATGCAAATGACAAAATTAAGGTTGGACTTGATGATCTTGGAGGTGTTTTCCAACCAAAACAATTCTATGATTTCTTATGTCACACTTTTCCAAATCACTGTGTTTCATCTAATAAGATCGTGAGGCTTTATTCACTCAGAACAAGTCTAAAGCTTTCATGTCTAGTCATGAGGTTTAAGTGACCTGAAATTTAATGATCAAATGCACACCTGGCAATATAAATGCCCATGAATTGTGGTTTATTTCTCTTGTAGTCATTTTATATTATGATTTACTTAGGAAAATGATATGCAGAAGGGTCAGAACTGGAGCTACTGTGTATTTTAGGTAATCTCAGATTTCCTGTTTGTAAATTACAGGAGCAGATCTGTGGTTAAAAAATACCAAAAAACACCAACCACAAAAAACCCAAGTGTGATGTTGGTTTATTATCATAATGTGCAATATGGAGGTAAATATATAACATTTAATGTGCCAGGTAAACTGTGAGCAGAGTTAATTATGTTACTGTGTTTTATATACTGTCAAGCTCACTTTAAAAAGACATCTCCAGCACCTCTTCTGCTTTAACACACAGTAAAGCCACAGTGATTTAAAGGTAAAAAAGATAACATTATCTCCTGCTTTAGGGACATATTACGACATAAAATGGACGTTGCTTTGTCTATACTGCTTCATAATTTTTGCAGGCCTCCCCTCTGTTTTCCTGTCTCATTTTTAGTGTAGCTAATCTAAAACAAGTATGGAAGCAGTGTACCCTGTGTTGCAACTTCAGCTGTATGTTTCCTGCAGGTTGCATTAATATTGGAAATGTAGTGATGATTTTTTTTCTTTCCCTAAGTAATTCAGGCACTTGAAAATTTTATTTTTTGCTATTATTTTGTCCTCTAAGGTAACATGACAGGATAACTGTCTTGCATAAAACTTAAGATCATCACTCTTTTTCACTGCCTATCAACCAGATTGTGCTTAACCAAGCATTTATTTATTAGTTCTTAATGGTAAGGTCCACGAGGTTACTACACCTGAGAGAAAAATCTGTAAGACAGGCTTTCTAATTAATCACTGGGAGGGTTCAAGAAGGTCTTGTTATTTCTATGCACAGTAGAATTTATTTAGCCTATTAGAAGTGTTGATTGCTAAAACTGCGGCTCATTTTTGTGGCTTCAGATCTGTAGTTCTTGGGGTTCCTGAAGTGCACAGTTGCTATCACTCTGTGAGTAAGCACAGAAGTAAGAAGGGGTGTAGAGAAGGAGACAGGTTTAACTTAGGGCCTGCTTGCTCCTTGAGCATCTGGAAAAGAGGCTGGTGAGAAAGAAAGGGAAAGGGAAAATCAGAAATAGGAAGGGTGTCAGTTTCTAATATGGATGGATAAAGGGAAGGATAATGGCAAAATTAACATCTCACGTGAAAGCGACAATCACATAGTTTGCAACCAATGGAGAATGAAAACCCTGGAAAATAATTCCAGGTGTAATCTACTCTTTTTTTTTCCCCCCCCCAAAATGTAAGAGGATGGTGAACAAGACCATTTAATGATATCTTCTTGGCAAGATGCATTTAATAAGGTTGAGAAGGAGCAATGCCTTTGACAAAACTGAGAAGTGGTAAAGCTACCTCAGATCGGAGAAAGGGGACTGATCAGAATAGGCAGTCTCCTCGAGGACTGGAGACTTTACATGATCTGAAAGAAGAGCATCTGGGAGCAGTCCCTGCCTAAGTATTGGTGTACCATCCCAATGCACTGGACAAAAGCCTAGTTCCAGTAGTGCCTTGGCTGGCAAACCAGCACCCACATCCAAACCTGGTGAAACGCAATAACTAAGAATAAGCCTATGAGTAGGTGCATTTGGAGCATCTCTGTGAGAAGGAAAGGCAGAGAGCCCTAGGGCTGTTGAGCCTGGAGAAGACCAGCCCCAGAGGGGATCTGATCAATGCTCAGAAAGAACTGAAGGACCTGTGGTGGGACCATGCTCTGCGCTGTCAGTGGTGCCCAGAGGAATGACACAGGGCAAGGGGCACAAAGCGGAACCCAGGAGCTTCCATCTGAGTAGAAGAAGAAAAGTCTTTGGTATGAGAGTGCTAGGGGCCTGGAGCAAGCAGCCCAGAGAGGTTGTGAAGACTCCTTGCCTGGAGAGATTTCAACATCCCCTGGCCATTGTGATCCTGGGCAAGCTGCTGTGGGTACCCCTGCTTTCAGCACAAGAGGTGGACTGGATGATGTGCAGAGGTCATTTCCAACACCTTCCAACATGCTAGCATTCTGCCATGCTTGTGCTTCAAACTAGTCTGAACTAATAAGAACAGAGGTCCTCTTCACCTTCTAATAGCACCAATTAAATCAGATTTAAGATAATGTTAACCCTAAGTAATATTTGAATCAATTATTAAATTGAAAAGTTACTATTTCTAGAGAGGAAAAAATATTATATACTCGAATAATAGAAATTTCATGCAGACTGATTATTTTATGGACAAATTGGGCTAAAGATGGCTATAACACAAAGTGATCCTCAATTTTAACTAAAAGGCAACTGCTGTGCCCCCATCATTAAGCTGTAATTCTAACAAAAACTTCAATTAATTAGATTTTTCACCAGAACTTTTTTTTTGTTTGATTTTAACGTACCACATAGATTCGTTATAGAAACTTCATTTAAATATGGATTTAATTAGAAATGTTTTATAATTTTAATGAGTCTTAAAAGTCTTTTGATGAGCAGTCAGTGTAATTATGGTATTTAAAATGATTGGATAAATGCATACTTTATAATTTACCTTCCTCACAACTGTGTTTTCATGCTGGTTATTTTTAACACGAGGAATTGTTTCATTTCATGTCAGTTTATCCTCCTCTTCCTTCCACAAAACGTTTTATCTCTGAAGTAAAATTAAATATGCATGATACTAGTAGTATGGGGTAATATTGTAATAGCACAGTTAAAAATCAATCTAAAAGGGAAAGATTATTTCAGTTTGGGATTTTTTTTTGTTGTTGTTGTTGTTTTGGGGGATTTTTTTTCTGGAGAAGTGACTAAATTGGTAATTTGTTACGCTAAAGTAAATTACAGACTAGCTCTGTCCTAGATGTGCCTCTTTTGTGTTTGAGGAAATTACCTGCAAAATTGCTGCAGAATGAAGTGTTGCACCAGGCACTGTGCTATCAGCAATCTGTTCCACTGCCACCACAGAAAGACAGAGAGTGGCTCAGTAAATTTAGGAAAATAAGGAGGTTATAGAACTATCAGTTAGAAATGTAGGGCGTGGGTGTGTGGGGTGTGGAACTGGGCTTGTTAAGGCATCGTGTCCTTTATCCACAACTAACATGAGCTCATGGAGTACTGTGTCCAGTTCTGAGCCTCCTGTTTGAGAAAGACATGGAGCTGTTTGAGAGAGTCCAGGGAAGCGCCACAAAAATGATTAAGGGAATGGAGCATCTCTGTCACAAGGATAGACTGAGGGAGCTGGGGCTCTTTAGCTTGGAGAAGAGGAGACTGAGAGGTGACCTCATCAGTGTTTACAAATATGTGTCATGGAGCCAGGAAATCAATGTGGCTGAGTCAGGAATTATAAAATAGAATTATTTTTATTTCCCTGAAAACCCTGTCCCCCAGACTATATACAGAACTAGCTTTAGGTTTATTTACAGGCTCAATCCAATTGGGAAAAATCTCTTAAGGATGCTAGAGACAAATTTAGAGATTTAGGAAGTCAGAAAATGGAAAAGGCTAAGGTACAAAACCAACTTTACCCCACTATTAATCGGACTGAGCAGAGAATTAAGGTTCAGGAGGCTTTACTCATGATGGTGACATAGGTATTTGCTGATGATCCCTTGCTGGATTCTCTGCGGCTTGGCTGATTCTGACTGCAAGCAATATCCAATTGTGGATCCAAACAGCAAAAACCCAAGGCATGTGGAAAGTCCACCAAACTCAAAAATATGATTTCCACAAGACAGAGATTTGTGGAAGCCACACTGCTTTAGCAGCAGCAGGGAAGAAACGAACTGCTAGGGTGTCCCCCAGCCAGAACTGCAGCCAGGAAGTCATCTGCAGTAGGGTCCCAGAGAAGCCAGGTCCGGGTGCCACCAGCAGCTCTCTCTCAGATGGACCCAGAACTTGCCAAGCTTGCAATACAGCACAGAATGGTGCAGAAGTGGGGGACTACCCTAAAGCAGGGATGGTGCAAACAGGATGTTCCTGCAGCACAGGAGGTTCCGCCTCAACATAAGGGGGTCTTCTTTACTGTAAGAGTCACCAAGTGCTGAAACAGGCTCCCCAGAGGGGTTGTGGACTCTTCTTCTATGGAAACTTTCAAGGCCTGTCTGGATGCATTCCTCTGTGACCTCAGGTAGATTGTATAGTCCTGCTCTTGCAGGGGTATTGGACCTGATAACCTCTTTGGGTTACTTCCAATCCCTGACATCCTGTGATCCTGTGATATTAGATAACAAATCATAGATCAACTGCTGGAAAGAAGCTCTGTGGAGAAGGATCTGGGAGTGCTGGTGGACATCAGGATGGCCATGAGCAAACAATGTGCCCTTGTGGCCAAGAAAGACAGTGGTCTGCTGAGGTGCATCTGGAGTCCTGAGCGCAGTAGTGGTCTTGCCAATTCAAGAGGTACAGAAAGCAGCTAGAGAGAATCCAGTGGAGGCTATGAAGATGCTGAGGACCCTGGAGCACCTCTGTGAAGAGGAAAGACTGAGAGCCCTGGGGCTATTGAGCCTGAAGAAGAGCAGCCCCATAGGGGTTCTGATCAGTGCTTAGCAAGAGCTAAAGAGCCTGAGGTGGGGCAAGTGGGAGAGGCCAGAATCTTGTCAGTGGTGCCTAGTGACAGGACAAGGGGCAAGGGTTTGCAAATCAGTCAGGTCTCTTCTTCTGTAGTGCTCCAGGAGAGTCACATTTGCCCATAACCCCCAGATATTTATATTTACTTCTGAATTAGTGTTTCCAGGAAGAAATACTTGACCACAGTGTAGCACACATCAAAGAGTTCCGTCCTGTGCTTTGATCTCTGTTGGCTTGTAGATTGCTGGCCATGAGGCAGCCATGCCTAATCAGATCAAATCTCCATGATGTTATTCAGAAAATAATAAATAGGAGTGATATTTGCTTAAAATATTCACAGAATCACAGAATAAATTTTAGAGGGAAGGGACCTCCAGAGATCACTGAGTCCAACCTCCCTACCAAGGCAGGATCACCCAGGGTAGTTTGCACAGGAAGGCATCCAGATGGGTTTTGAAAGTCTCCAGAGAAGGAGACTCCAAAATGTCTCTGGGCAGCTTGTTCCAGTGCTCTGTCACCCTCACCGTAAAGAAGTTTCTCCTCATGGTGAGGTGAAACCTTCTATGTTCCAGTTTGTAGCCATTTTTCCCTGGCTTATTGCTGCTGACATCAAAAAGAGATTGGCCCCATCCACTTGACACCCATCCCTCAGATATATGTAGACATTGATCAGATCTCCTCTCACTCTTCTCCAGACTAAACAGCCCCAGGGCTCTCAGTCTCTCTCCACAGGAGAGATGCTCAATTGCCTCAGTCATCCTCGTGGCTCTTCACTGGACTCTCTCCCCTGAACTGAGGAGTCCAAAACTGAACACAGTATTCCAGGTGTGGTCTCAGCAGGACAGAGTAGAGGGGGAGAAGAACTTCCCTAGCCCTGCTGTGTAGGAATTCCTTTGTTAGCCTTTACTCAGAATACTGAGAGATTGGCACAAGGATGTTTTGAGTTTACTGGAATGAAAGCTATGGGTACAGGGTGCCACTGAGCTGGTGGAAACTGCTGCTAGGGCACAGATAGATATTGCTGAATGTCTAAAGAGGAGAAACTTGGCAGATGTTTTTGTTAGAGATCACGAGTGTCTAGGAGCCAAGTAAAAAGAATGTAAGTTTTGCTCGAATATGTGTTTGCATCTCGGTGAGCTGTTACTAGCCAATAGCTTGATACACACAACTGTACCAACCAATTAATATTTGACACAAAGTAGAGGCTTTGGATTTTAGAGTATGTAAGTTGATGCTTTGCACTCAATAAATGGACATCTTACTTGTATCAAGTAGAGCCCTGTCTCTTCATCGCTGTTACTGCTGGACACACTTTCTGATGCAGCCCAGGATGCCACTGGCTCTCTTGGCCACAAGGGCATATTGCTGGCCCATGCACAACTTTCTGTCCACCAGCACTCCAAGCACTTTCTCCACAGAGCTGCTCTCCAGCAGGGCAGCCCCAACCTGTACTGGTGCCTGCTGTGGCTTCTCCCCAGGTGCAGGACCCTGCACTTGTGCTTATTGAACTTCATGACGTTCCCTTCCCCCAGCTCTCAGCCTGCCCAAATCTCATTGGGTGGCAGCACAGCCTGAGGGCTGTCAACCACCCCCCAGTTCTCTATCATCAGTGAACTTGCTGAGGGTGCACTCAATGCCCTCATCCAGGTTGTTGGTAAAGATACTGAGCAAAACTGGACCCAGTACTGATCTCTGGGCAACACCGCTGGCTACAGGCCCCCAGCTTGGCTCTGTGCCTCTGATGGCAACCCTCTGAACTCTGCTGTGGGGCCACTTTTTGATCCACCTCACAGACCAACTGCCTGTGCCACATCTCCTGAGCTTATCTCTGAGAATGTTACAGAAGACAGCATCAAAAGCCTTGCTGAAGGCAAGGCAGATGACAGCCACAACTCTTCCTTTGCCCATAGGGTCATGTTATCATAGAAGGCTACCAGGTTAGTCAAGCAAAATCTCCCCTTGGTAAATCCATGTTGGCTACTCCTGATAACCCTCCTTTCTTCTGTGTGGTTAGAGATGGCCTCCAGAATGTGCTGATCCATCACCCTTTGCAGGGATGGAGGTGAGTCTGACTGGTCTATAGTTGCCTGTATCTTACTATATGCCTTTTTATTCACTCACATCCAGAAAACTGAGTTCATATGGATCAGAGGAGCATTATATGGGTCTGTGTGTGGATTTTCCCCTCACAATATTAGGCAGCAGTTCATACAAATTCTGCTTTGTGTCAGCAGTGCTGGGTTCAGGAATGTTCCTCCTCCTTTTGCACAAAACTGTAAAGAGTGAGTCCTGGTTTATTACACAGAATCTCACAATCCCAGCATGGAGGAGGCTGGAAGCAACCTCTGCAGATCATCCTGTCCAACCCCCTTGATAAAGTAGGGGTACCCACAGCAGGCTGCTCAGAATCACAATGGCCAGGGGGCTTTGGAATCTCTCCAGGCAGGAGACTCCGCAACCTCTCTGGGCAGCCTGCTCCAGCCCTCCAGCACCCTCACACCAAACGAATTTCTCCTCCTGCTCAGCCATACCCTCCTGGGTTCCAGTTTGTGCCCCTTGCCCCTTGTCCTGTCCCTGAGCACCACTGAGCAGAGCCTGGCCCCATCCTCTTGCCCCCAACAGCCCCTTTAGCTCTTGCTGAGCATTGATCAGATCCCCTCTGGGACTGTTCTTCTTCAGGCTCTCAACCCCAGGGCTCTTGGCCTTTGCTCCTCACAGAGATGCTTCAGGCCCCTTAGCAGCTTTGTAACCTCCACTGGACTCTCTCCAGTAGTTCCCTGTGTCTCTTCAACCAGGGAGGCAGTTTACTGACTGTCATTCTTGCAGAGTGCAGCTTTAAAGGTGAAAAATTACTTTCACTCTTGCTTCGCAAGAAAATATCATGTATGTGCTCTCATTTTTGCCTCTTATATGTGTCATATCAGAAGGCTTAAGCACTGTTAAGTTGTTCATCATGTAAATAAATAAATAAACAAATCTTTCTTTTAAGCATCTAAACTTTTTATTTTGAACAGAATTTATTGCATAGTCATGAAGTTCAGTCCTCTGGTTCCTACACATTTCAGCAGGTGCCAGTTCTATTTTGCCATACACTGCTGTGTAACTATGCAGTACCAAAGATAGTTCTGGATGTGTTACAACTTTTTTTTTTCCCTGTTTTTCACACTGAAGCACACTTACAATTTTTAATCCTTATTTTCCATGATCCCATTTAATCATGGCACTTGCAACACTGTGCTTAAAATAGTATTCCTTTTTTGTGGAAAATTGTTACGTGTTCAGACCAAATTGTGATCAGTCTGTGATCTGTCACTTCTACTGTCTGGCCTAGTGGACACTGATCTTTCATGCTTAGCAACCTTATTATCTGCAGTACCATTTACGGGTGTTGAAAAAATGTCAGTGACATGGATAATGGCATCAAGTGCTCCCTCAGCAGTTTTGCTGATGACACCGAACTGTGTAGTGCACTGGACTCACTTCAGGGCAGGGATTCATCTAGAAGGATCTTGCCTGGCTTGAGAAATGGCTCAGTGACAACTGCATGAGGTTCCATCTGCAATGACCCATGTCTAGGCTGGGCCACTCCAAGGCACAGGTACAGGCTGAGTGCTGAATGTGTTTAGAGTAGCTCTGAAGAGAGAGACTTGGGGGTGTTGGTTGCCGAGAAGCTCCCCAGGAGCCAGCAGTGTCCTCCTGCAGCCCAGCAGGCTGCACCCAGAGGAGTGTGGGCAGCAGGGCAAGAGAGGCGATTCTGTCCCTTGGCTCTGCTCTGTTGAGCCTCACCTCCAATCCTGCCTCCAGTTCTGGTGTCCCCAGCCTGAGAAGGGCACAGACCTGGTGGAGGAAGTCCAGAGGAGGCCACAAAGCTGATCCAAGGGCTGGAGCAGCTCTGCTGTGAGGACTGGCTGAGGAGGCTGGAGGTGTTCAGCCTGGAGAAGAGAAGACTCCAGGGGGACCTTAGAGCTGCCTTCCAGTGCCTGAAGGGATCCTGCAGGAAGGCTGCAGAGGGACTTTTCCTGACGGTGACTAGAGACAGGAGAAGGGGGAATGGTTTGAAGCTGAGGGAGAGCAGGGTTAGACTGGAGTTTAAGAAGAAGTTCTTTAAGCTGAGGGTGGTGAGACTCTGCAACAGGCTGCCTCCTCCCTTGGGGTGTTGAAGGCCAGGCAGGATGAGACCCTGAGCAACAGAGTCTGAACAGAGTTGAGAGGTGTCTCTGCCCATGGTGAGGAGGTTGGAGTAGATGATCTTTGAGGTCCCTTCCGACCTGAGCCATTCTATGATTCTATGACGGAAACACTAATCCAGAACCATCATGATCTACCCTGAACAAACACATCTCTGTTATTTTATATCTCCGACCTCCCTGGGCAAACTGGGACAGGGCCTTATCATCCATTCTATTGAAAATGTCTCCCTTCTCTCCACTCTGAATAGTTTAGTTCAAACCATCAGCCCTTGTCACAACAGGCCCTGCTCAAAAGCCTGTCCCCAGCTGTCTGATCACCCCCTTGAAGTGTTGAAAGGCTACCAGGAGGTCTCCCTGGAACCTTCTCTTCTGCAGGCTGAACAAATCTAGTTCTCTCAGCCTGTCCTCACAGCAGAGGTGCTAAAGTTTACACCAGTAATAGCTCAGTCTTGAGAGGTTTGTCTGTTGGATAAATCCCACAAGGTCATCCCATTATCCTTCACTGGTAGTCCTGCATTCTGCAGTGAGTAGTTACATTTGGTTTCTCCTCAAGTGTGAATATTCTCATTTTATAGTTTTTCAGCATCCCTGAGCTTGCAGATCCAGCAGCTTTGCCAAAAACAAAAGGAACTGCTTAAACAAGT
Organism: Psilopogon haemacephalus; assembly: GCA_013396835.1. Taxonomy (NCBI): domain Eukaryota; kingdom Metazoa; phylum Chordata; class Aves; order Piciformes; family Megalaimidae; genus Psilopogon; species Psilopogon haemacephalus. The sequence goes on along the minus strand of VWZI01022237.1, from coordinate 74,567 downwards.
CCATTTCCATGTTCCTGCCTTTTCCTTTTACCCATGTGGTAGTGTCAGTGATGCTAACACTTCACTGTGCCTTCTGACAGCAACCAGTCCACCTCACAGAATCAGTGAATCGGTCAGTTTTGGACTTATAGAGTTAGATTTCAGAATTAAGCTACTAGGCAATATTAATCATAGAATCACAGAATGGCTCAGGTAGGAAAGCACCTCAGAGATCACCCATTCTAACCTCCCTGACATGGGCAGGGCATCTCTCAACTAGACTCAGCTGCTCAAGGCCTCATCCAGCCTGGCCTTCAGCACCCCTAGGTAGGAGACATCCACAGCATGGGTTTGAGTTGAGAAGCTTGTTTATGGTCAGCACATAGGTAGAATTTATACCAAGCCATATGCATAAACTTTTCTTCTTCTATTCTGGCATGACATCAATTTTTATGAATCTTTTTAAAGGTGTTTTACACAGATTCCATTTTTCTACAGGCACTTGCCCAGTTTTCATCTCCTTCATGACCTCCCAGTCTTCTAATTTGCTTTCTGTGTGGGTTTTAGGTTGTGCAGCATTAGAATGAAAAGCAATTTGAAGGCGGAGAATGAACTTCTTCAAAATTACCCCTTTGTTCATCTTATTCATCGCTTAAAAGAGGAAGGTCAGAGGTTTTTTTGACAAGACAATGTTTGTCTGCATTCAGTACCTGTTTTAAACACATGCTGTGTTAAAGAGATTGTTGGTGAGTGACTATGTATAGTAGAAGAAACAGTTGTGATGGTCATTTAAGTGCAGTTTCTGACTATAGGATGAAAATGCCTGTAGACATTTTGTGCTTGCCCTCTCAGAGGTTCTTAATGCTCATAAAAATCTTTAATGCAGCCATTACAAGCCCTTCATCTTTTCTTCTGAAGTAATTCA